>LR812539.1:8725789-8975789 GCA_903798195.1 Danio kyathit
ATTCAGTCAATTCATAAACAATCAATACAAGACATCAAATTATCAAAGATAAATCCAAGATCAAAAGATGCATACCTGACATCATAATATACATAGCGTGGAGCATGAGGGCTCCACGCTACGGGCTAATCTGGGTACAGAATCGCGTCGAACATTTAGAAACTTCTCCTTAAGTAGTCAAACCAAGAATCTCCTCAAGGATGGGTGTTTGTCGAAGAACAAAAGGCATTTACATTTAGTGGCATGTTAGAAGAGTTTCTGCCTATAGGGAACAAATGGTCATTTGAATAAAGGCCCCCTAGGTAAAGGCACACCCTTAGCAGTGGTTCAAAAGATATCTGAAGTTATATATCTATTATTTTGATTATGTCTATTTCTGAGGGAATGAGACCATTGTACCAGTCGCACTGAGACATTTCAAATGATATCAGACATGATAGATAAAGTCACTTGGATTGATTTAGAACATTCATACTTTGAAATGACCATTCTGTGTGAGTATGTATGAAGAGAGGGTGAGTGAGGAGAGGGGGTTGCTTCAAATCAAAATGAAGGAGAGGAGCTGGCTTTCCCGCATTCCCACCTGGTGGGTTGTGGAGCCGATTGTCTCTGTGTTTCCAGCTCATGTTTGAATTGTCAAAGACATCAAAGTATTTGTGGTATCTCAAGTCTTACAACGGTTTAATTAGGGATGCTCAAAAGAATCGATTAACCATTAACCGAAAGAGTGCGTTTTAACCGATTAATGGTATCAGTTAAACGATTAAAACACATTATTTTATATATTTTTAAAGTTTGGCTGCATAAGGGGCAGATCACAGCGAACACGCTTTTTGCGTTGAGAGGGGCATCTGTTGAATGGTTTACTAACGGCCGTGAGTGTTTTACGCACTTCTTATGTGCCCTGGGCAACGTTTTGGCGTTGCGCGCTGTGTGCTCGAGCGGAAAAATCGCGTTACGTCAGTCGCGTCTTTTTCATTCTTCAATCAAATAAAAGCACTGCAGGGTTTCTGTTGAGGTGACAGCAGGGTTTGTGTTGTCAAGGCAACTACGGCGTTACAACAACAAGTTATCCAGAGCTGTATGACTTTACAGATCTTGAATATCACAATATTATTAAAAATTACAATTATAACATCGACAGCAACACGACTCGCGCACAATACAGGTCAGCTGATTCAGTCGTTCAGTCGCACCGCTCTTCTTTTTTTCTTGTCAACATAAAGGCAGTGCGGTGCGCCTCGCTTTTTTGTAACGGAAAGGCGTGCTGTTTGTGATTGGCCCTTAAATGTGCAACAAATATTTGTTAACTTGCGGGACGGTAACACATGCAAACACACATGTCTACAGACGTATTTTGCCGAAGAAGCAAAATAAAAGAAGGATATTTCTGGTCATAGTTTGACACAGATGAGTTGACATGAACCAGCGCTGATGCTGATGGCTCCTCTGTGCTGCATGGAGCCGCGTCATAAACTTAACAAACAGGCTATTGATGATTAGGGTACCAACCAACAAACCAACCTTTTTTTCCATTTGGAAAATGACATTTATTAATAGTTCTTATATAATAACCATTTTTAAATAGACTACAGAATCTACGAATCAAATAAATCCAAAGATTTTCTTCATTTTTGCATAATGATAACTCCACACCAAACTGAGGCTTTCATTTTACAGCTTATAAAACATGTATGCAAATTAATGCAATATCATATGTAAACAACAAAATTGTTATACAAAAAGTCAACATATGAGCCTTGAGGTTCATTGTGATTTTCTTTCAATACACGCAGCGTGCGCACATGAACCGCGAGTGAGACGGAGGAAATAAGACATAATCTTTAATCTAATGACTTCTATTTTAAATGTTGACAGAGGTTTTGTAAAATAATAATAACAGCGAAGCATTAATTAAATGCATATTTCCTGTGGAGCGATCGATTTGAGGTAGCCTGATATTTTAATTTTACGGAAAAAAAAACATGATTGGACAAACAGCAGACCCTCAACCTCCTCCACTGTACCAGCTCCATCTTCTGGTCCAAATGTCTTAAAAAGAAAGAGTTTGCAGGACTGTGCTTACAACCCAGAAAAAAAGAAAAATAAAGAAGAAAAATAAGTGATAATGGTCTTGATTTCACTTCTAGTCTTCAGTTTAGCACTTTGAACACTTGTTATTTAAGCACTTGTTATTGTTTAGAAGAAAACACTTTATTTGACATAGTACTTTTAAATAAATGGTGCAAAGCATAATCATTGAAGAGAGTCTGTCTCAGTTTACCAGTTTTTTAAGCACTTTAAGCTCTTGTTACTTTATTTTTGTTAAATAAAAAGTTCAGGCTCAGGATTTTTTTTTTTACTTTAACCACTGGTTTTTTATATTTTTTTGTGTAACTAGATAGGTAGTATATTATTGTAATTGTACAACCAAATAATGCATTAGAAGGTACATGATTAAAGCATTTAAATAATTATAATACATTATGTATAATGACTCCATGTTAAGTATTACATAAATAATATATTAATTCATTAAATGCAACTATTTTTTAAACAAATTTTGGACATTTCTAATAATAATATTATAGTTTAAAATGAATTTACACTACCTGACAAAAGTCTTGTCATCGATCCCAGTTGTAGGAGCAACAAGTCATAACTTCTAGTTGATCATTTGGAAAAGTGGCAGAAGGTCGATTTTTCAGATTTTTCATCACAAATACTGCAGAAGACCTATTAAAAACCGGCATGGACCCAAGACTCTCACAGAAATCAATCAAATTTGGTGAAGGAAAAATCATGGTTTGGGGTTACAATCAGTATGGCAAAGAAGGTCATGGTGCTCCAGGATTGGCCAGCCCAGTCACCAGAAATTAACATTATTGAGCATGTCTGGGGTAAGATGGAGGAGGCATTGAAGATGAATTTAAAGAATCTTGATGAACTCTGGGAGTCCTGCAAGGACGCTTTCTTTGCCGTTTCAGATGACTTTATTAATAAGTGATTTGAGTCATTGTAGAGATGTATGGATGCAGTCCTCCAAGCTCATGGGAGTCAAACACAATATTCATTCTGTTTCCACTGCACCATGCCTTTATATTCTATACTGTACATTATTTCTGTTAAGTGACAAGACTTTTGTCTAAGCAAAGTCAGACCTTTTTTTCCTAATTAAATCATTAAAAATCAAGGCATGATCATATTTTATTTTGGTAAAATAAGCGTATTTTAGAGGCCTTTGCCTTTCATATAAGCCACTTCTGATACCAAATGATCAACTAGAATTTGTTGTTCCTAAAACTTAGATAGGCGACAAGACTTTTGTCAGGTAGTGTATCTTAAATACTTTTGTTGTATTTCTATTACTGTTTAAATCATTTTAATGCACATTTTAATTTGCACCACTTATAAAATGTGCTTTATGTCATTTGCACTGTGTACTGTAGATAGTATTGAGATCTATATATAAATTTCAGTGTCTTTATGCAAAATGCAATTTCTTTATTATTTTCTGAGGCTTTATTTATTTGCCCAATCTACTCTGTACAACAAATCTTCTCTCTGTGTTGTTGTTTTTCAGGGTCAGATGGGCAGTAAGGGTTTCCCTGGGGCTCTTGGACTTGAAGGGGTCAAAGTGAGAACATAAGCAATTCAAACACACACAAATCTCCCTCACACAAACACACACGTGGTCACTCACACACTCTCTGATGTGTTTCAGGGTGAACAGGGAGTCACAGGGAAAGCTGGACCCATGGGTGAGAGGGTAAGTGTACAGACTGAGTTACAGCTTAAAACATACACACACACACACACACACACATAACCCTTACCCTGTGGATGACCATGATGTTGTGTTTGTAGGGTCTCGTTGGCTTCATTGGCCCTGGAGGAGAGGCTGGACTTGCTGGAGAGAAGGTAAGACACACCTTAGAGTGTGTGCATTTGGTAGAATATAAAAGATGTGAATATAAAATTTACATGCTGATTTACATAGTCTTTACATTACAGTCAAAAGCTTTGGTACAGATTGTTTTAACACATCGCCATGAAAACTTTAAAGCAAGTGAATAGTAAATTGTCATATTAGAACAATTTCTGAAGGTCCATAAATGTGACACTAAAGAATTAAGTGATGATCAGTGTTGGGGAGTAACTAGTTACATGTAACGGCGTTATGTAATTTAATTATAAATAAATGTAACTGTAATTTGTTACAGTTACTGAAAAAAAAATGTGTAATTAAATTACAGCTACTTATGAAAATGTTAAAGATTACAAATGGGCTTACATCTAAAAATTTTCTCTAAAAATGGCATATGTTGAATAATATTAATCTGTTGCTTTGCCTGTTTTTGATATGCACTTCTGTTAAGGCCATTTAGTAAAGCTGTGCTATTCTGCTATAACTACATTTCTCAGTACCGTGGCGGTAGCATCGCTACTTTATAAATCAAATAGTTTTTTAGTAGCGAAGCTATTTTTTTAGTCAAGTAGCGCAGTAGCGTCCACACAAGCTACATTTACAGATCGCGAATCAATAAGTGACTGCACCGGCATTCACGGAGCTGTGAGGCCGGTGTCTAGCCGATGAAAATAAAGCCATATGACGGTGAGAATGACGATTTCTTCTTCTACCTGTTTTTCGGTGGTCGACAACAAACTTTTTGGTGCGTTACTGCCACCTCTCGCTCTGGTCTGTGACGTCGCCAACCAATTAGGCTAACACAAGATATTTGCTTGATAGAAAGATGACTGAGGAATATATATATATATATCCTCTTAAGGCCCAAGGTGTTTTTTTACATGCATTTTTTATTTCTCTTTACTATTTGGGCTTATTGGAACCTAATTAAAATAAAAATCTAACTATCATCTTTTGATATGATGTACTTTTAGAGAAAAATGATGTCCATATATGTGGACTTGTGGTCTAAATTTACATAAAACACTTTTTCCCGAATTTTCTTTTATGCATATTTAACATAGAATTTTTTTTTGAACTTGCTTTGACTATCAGAGAGTAAAAACAACATTTTTTCCCATTTTGAACAGTTAAAAATAGTGTTTGGGTCATTTTATATGCTGCAAAACAGTTGCAGGATGACACTGTATGTCTGTGACAAAATATAAAACATTCAAAGTATTTTAAATAGCCACTTAAGAGCTAAAAATGTGCTGTCCACGTATGTATGTGGACACTCAGGCCCTAGGAGGATATATATATATTAGGGATGCAACAATACAGTTAGCCTACGGTTCAATACATACCTCGGTTTTTTAACACGGTTTTCGGTTCGGTTCGGTTCTGATGGCTTGACACGTTTTTTATTATTTATTTTTTTTATGCTTAATGCAATAGGCAATAGGAGAAAAACATAAAAACGATTTATTGCAATACTCCTTTATTTTACTTAAAAGCCAAGAAAGGTACACTAGTTCCTGGTGTATTGTATAATAAAAAAAAATGGCGCGAGTGTTACAAGCAATGGCGGTTCTAGACCAGAATGACTGGGGGGGCCAGTCAGGGGCCACTTGTGCTTTTAGGGGGCACACTTTAACATGCATCACAAACTACTTAATTATTCAAAGTAATTTTTTTCATGCATGACTCTGCAGTCTACATAAACAAGATAATTATATAACTTTGTATTAATTTATTAATTTTAAGGAACTTTGTATTGTAGTGAATAACACATTTCTAACATTCAAGTATATCAAGGCACATTTTTACACCTGTAAACTTAGAAGTCAATTTATTGCCCTCCCATTAACCTAAAATAATGTTTTCCAAGTGATCTTTAACAAACCAAGGACATTTTCACAGTATTTCCTGTAAAAAAAGAAGTAATAATAATAAGTCTTTTTCTTATAGTTTATTTCTTAAATTTTATTTATAAGTTTTTTTAATTTTTTAAAAATACAATTTTAATGTCAGTATTATTAGACTCCTTAAGAAATATTTACTGTGTATTTTTGATTGTCTACACAACAAACCAGTTATACTATAACTTGACTAATTATTCTAACTGTCCTAGTTAACATAACCTAGTGAAGTCTTTAAATTACACTTTAATCTGAATACAACTATCTTGCAAAATAACTAGTAAAATATTTTGCACTGACTGTCACCATGGGAAAGATAAAAAAGAGTAGTTATTAGAAATTAGTTAGTTAAACTATTATTTTAAAAATACGTGTTGTAAAAAATCATGTGTTGAAGACTATATGTCAGTACTGACATCTAAAATGAATGAAGGCAAAACTAAACGAGCTGAATATTACTTTCAACGTGACTGAAAACTAAATTTGATCAATGAGTTACATCTGTTCTCCGGTGCTTGCCGACTGTTTGTAAATTCAAGACTGCATTTCCTAACGTAAAATATGTACACTCAGCTTCTGATTAATAATATGCAGAGCCGAGGACTTCCTCTATTAAAAGGTTTAAAATTGCTATTCAAAACAAAAGTAATATAATCAACAGTGGACATTTTGATAGTGTTGCACAACATGAACATGACTGAAGTTGAATCTTTTTATTACCTGTGTCAATTTGGGGGTTAACTTCTGAATGCGGGGAACTAATGCACAGAGAGAACGTGACGTTTTCTACTTCTACGCCACTGGGGAGAGGGCGTTGGATGGCGGCGGAGGAGTGTCGCGGACGAAGGACGAAAGTAAAGAGCGTGTGGTGTTGCGGACGAACGTGAAGAGGGTTGGGGAATCGCGGAAGAAAATGAAAGTGAACAGCGGACGGAGAGGAAGGCGGTTGAGGAGGGGGATCGGTAAAATGAGGCGCCGGATCCGGCGTGTTCCGGCACATATTAAGCCCTGGCTATACGTGTAAAACAATGCTTGCAGTGCACACAGTCATTTTTTAGCTTACTGTTTTTTCTTCCTCGGCATTATACTCAACGGCAAAACCGAAATGTCCCCACACCGGAGATTTGAACGACACCTTTGCTTCCTCGTAGTGTTTTCTTTTCACCTCCACTCACCATGGCCGTGAAATGATGGTTAAGCGCCCCCTAACTTTAGAGCATAGTTATTGAATATATACTCGCGGGGAGGAGTTTCCTCAACTCAGCTCGTGGACTTACGTAAAACCGAGAAAACCGCAGTTCACAAGCGCGTATTGCACCGTGGATGCCGTACCGAACGGTTCAATATTATATTGAGAATTGTGGCATCACTAATATATATATATATATATATATATATATATATATATATATATATATATATATATATATATATATATATATATATATATATCTATATATATATATATATCAGTGTTTCCTCTAGGATTTTTTCCAGCTGTGGCGGCAGGCCTTTTGATCTACCAACTACTTTTGGCGTTATTTCAATGACAAATGTGACGCAGTCCGAGATCGCATTTGTGTAATACGAGCATGCAGATCTTTTTGCTTGCGCTAGGATTTCCCCTGTTCGTGCACAAAACTTCTTGCACGCCCTCAAGTATACGCTGCTCAAGTGCAATTTAGCACGTTTACGTAGTGAATTTGTCTACAACCTTTATTAGATTTGTAAGGAATATTTATAAACGTCTCCCATAGACCTACAGAGCGGCATTAATGCGTCCTGAGGTAAAGTGAAACGGCTATAAACTCCAGCAAGATAAAGTCTTTGTTTGTTGTATGCAGAGCCATAGACCTTTACCTATAAATAAAGTATAATTATGGATACTGTGTTCATCCTAACTGAAAGCTATACGCCGTGTTTTCTGGCATCACGCAACTGTCAGTCAGTCAGCATGTCACCTTAAAGGGTTTAACAAATAACGCACAGCACTTACTACGATTACAGAAAATCTTGCGCTGTTATAATTCACTTACCTTTTAATTCGATTTGCTGCGATTATAACCTGCTATTTAAAAAAACGACAATGTTTTGAATGAGAAGCTGTAATGTAGCCGTGGCGGGATGAATTTTGGCGTGGCGCCCCGCCATGGTAGAATGAATGTAGCGGAAACCTTGTATATATATATTAGTTTACTGTAGTAAAGGCTACAGTATACTATGGTAATTACTATTAGTTCATATTAGTTACTAATGATACTACATTATGTAGTGTAATTTATTAATGAAGAGTTGTAAATATATATACAATATAATGTGTATTCCTGAATATTTCCCTTTACTATGAATTACTATAGTATTGTAAATGCGTAACACCTGTTTTTTTTTGGATTTTTAGTTTTTGCTGTTATATACTATAATTTGTTTTGTTTGATACGGCATATTATTTACAGTAAATAACTGAAATGAACAATTCTGCCTCATATGGTTCATTGACAGTTTTATTGATCACTAAGATATGATTAACTTGGATTTAAGTTGCTTCGATTTGAAAATGGAAATTGCAAAAATAGCTTAGATGTATTTTATTATTGCAAATGCCACAAATCACCCTGCACAACTAACTCAAATTTAGATTTTGTAACAACAGTAAATAATGTGTTTGTTATAAGGTCTGTTTTGTGGTGGCTGTACTTTAAAATTTAATTAATACAATCTTAATTCAAGTCATGAAAGATTTTGAGATTCTAACAGTAAACAGAGCTACTGTAAGCTCACAGCTGCTTGGTATAAATGCTTAAAAATGATTTAGTTAGAAATTTAAAGTAATCAAAAGTAATCAGATGTAATCAGTTACTTTACTTTTATAAAGTAATGAAAAGGTACACTACTTATTACATTTTAAATAGGGTCATTTGTAATCTGTAATCTATTACATTTCCAAAGTAACCTCCCCAACACTGGTGATGATGAATATTCAGAATGCATTGCATAAATAAATAAATGACATTTTAAAGTATGTTCAAGTAGAAAACCGTGTTTTGAAATGAAAATATTATTTCAAAATTTTGCTACTTTTACTTTTTGCTGGCAAATATAGGTTTGCTGAACATAAGAGGCATCAGCCCCAAAGGTTTGTACATTGATGTAAATGTTTGTGTATGTGATTAATTTAGGGTGATCGCGGAGAGATGGGTTTGCCGGGACCTCCAGGAGAGAAAGGATCTACGGTACGCCATGCTTATACACACAAACCCTGTGCATAAACTCTCAATGGGAGTTTGCTCCCTCATTCTTTCCCCCTCAAATTAGAAATGCTGTTTAAAACAGGAAGTTCAACTGTCCATCAAATGTACAAAGCCAAGTTCCTGCCAGCCGTCAGCTCATTTTGAGTGTCTGGAGTGTTTGTGGATTTCTGGAATAATAGTAATGTAATTTGTGGATACAAAATGGGTCACAAACATACAAAACTTACCATAAAAACTAGAGATGCACTAATATATTGGCCGGCAGTATTTAACGGCCTATATTGGATTAGTTAAAAGCTATTGGTATATCATTTATGTAAAAATGAATGAATAATCTAACAATTTTTTTCAGAGCCTAAGTAACTGCAAAAAAACTAAATATAATCTGTACAAAATGTCAGGCTTGATTCTAATATGTGCAAAATGTTTGGGAAAGCAGCTGATGTGCACCATGCTCAAACACTGGCACTAAACCATCAGTTAGTTTGGTTAAATCATCTTGGATAATGAAAGAAACCGACAGTGGGTCAGTATTTTACAGGAGTAGCACAATTTATAACTTACATATAGCAACAGCATCAGCTTTATTAGTTAACTTTATTAAATAAACATGTTCTATGTCAAATAAAAGCAATTGTTAATAAAAGTTAAGCTCCTTTGATGTTTGTAATATTGTTTTTTTTACATTAACTCCTCTTAAAATGCTGGACAGTTGAATGTGAAATAAAGCCATTCATTTCATTCATTCATTCATTCATTTTCCTTCGGCTTAGTCCTTTTATTCATCAGGGGTCGCCACAGTGGAATGAACTGCCAACTTATCCAGCATATGTATTTTCTTCGAGCTGCAACTCAGTACTGGGAAACATCCATACACACTCATTCACACACATACACTACAGCCAATTTAGTTTATTCAATTCACCTATAGTGCATGTGTTTGGACTGTAGGGGGAACTGGAGCACCCAGAGGAAACCCATGCCAACACTGGGAGGACATGCAAACTCCACACAGAAATGCCAACTGGCCTAGCTGGGACTCGAACCAGCGAACTTCTTTCTGTGAGGTGACAGTTCTAAACACTGAGCCACCGTGGCCCCAGAGCCATTCGTTTAATGGAGAAAATAACTAGTTAGTACTGCATAATACTGTACACAATTGACCATTATTGATATTGGAATGGCGCAGTAGGTAGCGCTGTTGCCTCACAGCAATAAGGTCGCTGGTTCGAACCTCGGCTGGGTCAGTTGGCATATCTGTGTGGAGTTTGCATGTTCTCCCTGTGTTGGCATGGATTTCCTCCAGGTGCTTCGGTTCCCTCTACAGTCCAAACACATGCACTATAGGTTAATTGGGTGAGCTAAATTGTCCGTAGTGTATGTGTGTGAATGAGTGTGTATGGGTTTCCCAGCAATGGGTTGCAGCTGGAAGGACATTCGCTGCACAAAACATATGCTGCATAAGTTGGTGGTTCATTCCGCTGTGGCGACCCCTGATTAATAAAGGGACTAAGCCAAAAAAAAAAACACCTATCGGTGAATCCCTAAATTAAAACTTAAACAATTTTTCTAAAGATATAAATATGATAACTGCAGATGTAAAAACCCTTTAAGTGCTGTCTGAAATGTTCTTCTCTAATAAGCTTTTTTTTCAGCCTCATATGTCTATGTTCAGTTATTTCACTTTAAAGTTATTTCACTTTAACAATGAAAAGAAGAGAAATTAAAAGTGAAATTACTAAACCTACACACAGAACATTTCAGACGACACTTGAAGCTTTTTGCATCTGAACCTGTCATATGTTGTAGTATGTATACACATACAGTTGAAGTCATAATTATTAGCCCCCCTTCTGAATTTGTTTTTCTTTTTTTAAATATTTCCCAAATGATGTATAACAGAGCAAGGAAATTTTAACAGTATGTCTGATAATGTTTTTTCTTCTGAGGAAAGTCTTATTTGTTTTATTTTGACTAGAATAAAAGCAGTTTAAAAAATTTTAAAAGCCATTTTAAGGACTGAATTTTTAGCCCCTATAACAGGGGTCATCAACTATATTTGTCAGAGGGCCAGAATTTTATGAGACAGTCTCCTTGGGGGCCGGACCCGCAATAAGAAAATCAAATAAAAATCTAATTTTGGCTTAACATTATGTTTAATGTTTATACTTTTTAATTCTTATACTTTTGCGATTTTTTTTTTTTTTTTGACAGATATTGCGATTTCGATTTGATTTGCGATTTAATTTTGTAGTCAAGTGAATAATTCAATAATCTGTATTTTAGCTTCTTCTAAAATGCAGTGAGTGTTAATTTAAAAAGGAGCTTAAAAGATATTAACTTATATTAGCAAACATCTCTGAAATTGTACTTATATATATGTGTGTGTGTGTGTGTGTGTGTGTGTAATGAAAGATAATAAATTTGTATATTAAAAGTATATTTTCATTTGTTTATTATAAATTTTCATTATTTTTTATAAAACTGTAATATTAAACTTACAGTTTAAATGCACATCTGTAAATAAACAGTTAAAATAGTAAAATAGTGTGATGAGCAATTTGACAAAATGGTTTAAAATATATTTTGGTACATCAAAAAGTGTGTTTATGATAACCATCCGACAAGATAATGCAGCAAAAATTAGTTCTTAAAATGTCACTAAAATGTAATATTTATACCTCATAATTAAATAGAAAATCAGGCAAATAACTGCAGAAATAACCCATTCAAAAAGCTGGCTACAGGCCTGACAGTGTAACGTTAAAAGAATGTTTATTAACTGATAAAGAGAAAGTTTAATAAAGACTTCCGTTTATTTTAGCCGTAGTGCAAATGAAACATGTCTCATATATAAGTATTAATATAAGATGGAACACAGGCTGGAGTTTTTCTGACAAACTGTTTCAACCGAAATTGCACCTGTTACTCTGAGAGATCAGGAGAACTGGCAGGCAGGGATCATATACTTTTGCATTTAGCTGTTTATTCTGCAGTCAGTTTTCAGGACATATTATTCACAGACTTTATCAGCCTGCTACAACGACAGACTGTGAGTTAAAGCACGAAACACGAGCATTAACGCCATTATCATGATGGACTCATTCAGTAGCGAACTCGAGTTTATGTGACTTACACTTTTTGTTGAAAAAAG
This sequence comes from Danio kyathit, assembly GCA_903798195.1. Lineage (NCBI taxonomy): Eukaryota > Metazoa > Chordata > Actinopteri > Cypriniformes > Danionidae > Danio > Danio kyathit. The sequence goes on from LR812539.1 coordinate 8,738,021, forward strand.
CTCTTTATGTCCTTTTTTGCTGCCGCCATCCTCACCAGTGTGTGTCAGACCTCACACACCTCATTCTTGCACGGGGAATTCACCTGCGCTGTTTAGGCGCTGCTTTCCTGAACGCAGCTACAGCCTCTCCCATGACAGCAGGGAAAGGCACAGCCTTTCTAGATTAACATGTCTAGGTTAATATTGACAGCGTGATTTTTTTAAGTGAATTAAATTATTGGTGGGGACATTTCAATAGTTTGTCCTCACTCGATTGGCTAGTAAGGCTGTCACACACAGACGACTGTCACACAGACGGCAGTCATGCATTTGCTCTGAGCGTGGGAAGTTAAATAATATATATGACATATCGCAGCATTTTGCGATTAGCTAATCGTAACGTTCCACATCGCGATTGCGATTCGATTTGGATTCATTGCACAGCCCTAGTGTGGACCACTATTTTCTTTTAGATCCTCACAATTTTGGAATCCAGTCGTGGGCCGGATTGAACGGAGAGGGCCGGACTCGGCCTGCGGGCCGCCAGTTGATGATCACTGCCCTATAAGCTATATATAAATATATTAATATCTAAAATATTTTTTGATAGTCTACAGAACAAACCATCGTTATACAATAACTTGCCTAATTACCCTAACCTGCCTAGTAAACCTAATTAACCTAGTAAAGCCTTTAAATGTCACTTTAAGCTGTATAGAAGTGTCTTGAAAAATATCTAGTCAAATATTATTTACTGTCATCATGGCAAAGATAAAATAAATCAGTTATTAGAGAGGAGTTATTAAAACTATTATGTTTAGAAATGTGTTGAAGAAATCACTCTGTTAAACAGAATTTGGGGGAAAAATAAACAGGGGGGCTAATAATTCTGACTTCAACTGTACGTATATTTTGTATGTTGTTTCTATGTCTGTGTTCCATATTTCTCATCTCTTTCAGGGTCACCCAGGAACCCCGGGAGAAGGCGGCCCCCCAGGACCACCAGGCAGTCCAGTGAGTCTGTTTGAGATATTTTTGGGGTCAGAGGGATGCTAACGGTACCTGCTGTGGTCAGATGAGTGTGCTGTCCGTCAGCTGTCAGACACCTCCTGCATCTACTGTTCTGTGCGGCAGACAAAACAAACAGAGAGAGAGACAGGAGTCAGTCATCAACCCCATAGTGTGTGTGTAATGGTGGACGTAATCTTTTTTATTACAGGGCTCACCGGGATCACGTGGACCCATCGGCATGAGAGGACCTAAAGGAAGACGGGTAAGACATCTGGGCATAATAAGTGCAGAAGTCTGTGTGTGTGTGTGTGTGTGTGTGTGTGTGTGTGTGTGTGTGTGTGTGTGTGTGTGTGTGTGTGTGTGTGTGTGTGTGTGTGTGTGTGTGTGTGTGTGTGTGTGTGTGTGTGTGTGTATATGCATATCTGTGTGTGTCTGTGCATGTGTGTTTGTGTGTGCATGTCTGTGCTTGTGTGTATCTGTGGGTGCGTGTGTGTTTGTGCGTGGGTGCGCGTGTGTATGTGCGTGTTTGTGCGTGCATGTACATGCATATCTGTGTGTGCGTGCGTATCTGCATAGGTGTCTGTGCGTGCATGTCTGTCCGTACGTGTCAGTGTGTGTGTGTGTCCGTGCGTGCATGTCTGTGCGTGTGTGTATCTGTGCGTGCTTGTCTGTGTGCGTGCGTATCTCTGCATAGGTGTCTGGGTGCGTGCGTGTCTATGTGTGCGTGTCTGTGCGTGCGTGTCTGTGCGTGCGTGTCTGTGCGTGTGTGTTTGTGTGTGCATGTCTGTGCTTGTGCGTATCTGTGGGTGCGTGTGTGTGTGCGTGCGTGTACGTGCATGTCTGTGTGTGTGTGCCTATCTGCATAGGTGTCTGTGGGTTTTTTTGTGTCTGTGGATGTGTGTCTGTGCGTGCATGTCTGTCCCTGCGTGTGTGCATGTCTGTGCGTGCATGTATTAGTCCATGTCAGTGTGTGAGTGTGCGTATCTGTGCGTGCATGCTTGTCTATGTGTGTGTCTGTGCGTGGATGGATAGATGGATGGATAGACGGATAGACAGACGGATAGATAGACGGATAGATGGACAGACAGACAGACAGACAGACAGACAGACACACGGATCGATGGATGGATGGATGGATGGATAGATAGATAGATAGATAGATAGATAGATAGATAGATAGATAGATAGATAGATAGATAGATAGATAGATAGATAGATAGATAGATGGATAGATGGATAGATATATGGATAGACAGACAGACGGATAGATAGATGGACAGACAGACAGACAGACAGACAGACAGATTGTAAATGTTTTCATTAACCGGCAGAATCGACCTGAATAACTTGAGAAAAGACTAAGTGCTGGGATTCAATGGAAACAAATGTAGGAGAGTTGAGTGTCTTCATGCGGTTGTCTGGTCTTAGTTAGAGCCCCTCACTGAGTCGATAAATCACACAACGTTGCCCTGATGATTCACTGATGCATTTAACCCTGTTTTTGTTTCCTTTCCTCCGCCACCTCCATCACTGAAGCAGCCAAAACAGAACAGACTGATGAGTCTTTATTTACTATTGGCTTTATTTAAAACAGATTAAACTCTATTTTTATCTTTAGACAATACAAAATGACAAAATGTTTAGTTGCTTGTTCGCTGTTGTTTGCCTTTTTGGAATTTTTAGTAGTTGCTAAGGTAATTTGCTACCTTTTGAGGTATTTAACCTAACCTCTTTTAAGACTTGAGGGTGGACTTTTTTGGATTTAGACCAGTAAGTAACCAACTAGTAACTGCTGCACTGCAATGTAATATAATAAACCACCAACTGCACAGTATTAGTCTAAGAATCTATCTTGTGGACAACTGTCTAGCCTGTGAGTTTACAGTTTTTCTCAGTGGCTTTGGTGCATTTCTCACAACACTATTTACATTTGCACAACAGTTAATGCATTTCTCAAAACAATTAGTCATTTGTGCACATCACAGTAGCAGTTTCTCATTCCTTTCAACAAATTGCAAATGCTTTTGGACATGCATCAATTGCTTTCATACAACTCTCTGCTGTTTATAACATCATTTGCTTATGTCATGTCAGTCAAAATGAACTAAACTTGTGAATGCTGAATAGTCATACCATATAAAACTAATAGTCCTCATTTCATTACTTGAGTCATTACATACAAAAATGCTGAACTAGTTGTCAAAATCTGTCAAGCTAATTTTATTTTAAAAATGTTAAATCTTTTTTTTCTGAAAATGTCTCCTAAATTGAACAACTTCATGAATGATTTACAGACCTGTGTATGTTGTAGGTTCAGTTCCAATATGTACTGCAATATTGTTTACAGTTGTGCACAGCTCTACCCAAAGGGAGTTCATGTTTGTTGTAAATAAGGGTGTGTTTATTCTTTTGCACAATGCTGTGAATAATGTAAAAATAAAAAAATAAAAATAAATAAAGTAAAAATGTGAAACACACATATTCGATGTCTTGTACTCAGATACCTCACTAAATGCAGTGATGTCGAACTTTACTGTAGTTTCCAAATGGCTGTGCAAATAGTATTTAGTGCTGCCTTGAGCATTTTCTTTTGCATTTGACTTTTTTGCATTGGAAAAAATGTACAGAGTAAAGTGTCACAATGAAAACAGGACAAAGCCATTTGACTATCTTGTTCATAAACAATGGTGTCAGGACTTTTCATCTTGATGACACTTTCATTGACATGAGTACTTGCTTTTGAGGAATGAGCTCTCCATTTTGAGTAAGTGACGCGCTTTTGCAGGTTATCTACTAGATTTTGCAGTTTGTACTAATTGTTTTGAGAAATGCATTAACTGTTGTGCAAATGTAAATAGTGTTGTGAGAAATGCACCAAAGCCACTGAGAAAAACTGTAACTAAACTTAATTGTCAAGTAATCAGATCATAGGTTCATTCAGATTGAGTGTTAGTTAAACTGATAGACTGGTTAGCATGATTAAATAGCTGGTTAGTTAGTTAAACAAATAAGCTAGTTAGGTGTCCACTTTCTAGAGTCTTAGTTGTCTAATTAAAATAGTAAACTAGTTAGTTTGTTGTGGGTTAGTGAAGTCTTTCAATACATTTTTAAATAATATCTTTAATAACTTTGCTGTTTGTCATTTAATTACACTGGTCAGCTAGTTAGTTAGTCAAACTGACAAGCTTTCCTTCTACGTCAAGTCTTAGTTGATAGATAGATAGATAGATAGATAGATAGATAGATAGATAGATAGATAGATAGATAGATAGATAGATAGATAGATAGATAGATAGATAGATAGATAGATAGATAGATAGATAGATAGATAGATAGATAGATGCATAGATAGATGCATAGATAGATGCATAGATAGATGCATAGATAGATGCATAGATAGATAGATGGATGGATGGATGGATGGATGGATAGACAGACAGATAGATAGATGGATCGATAGACGGATAGATAGACAGTCAGATGGATAGATAGATAAATAGATAGATAGATAGATAGATAGATAGATAGATAGATAGATAGATAGATAGATAGATGATAGATAGATAGATAGATAGATAGATAGATAGATAGATAGATAGATAGATAGATAGATAGATAGATAGATAGATAGATAGATAGATAGATAGATAGATAGATAGACAAACAGACAGACAGACAGACAGACAGATAGATGATAGATAGACTGATAGATAGACAGAGGGACGGACAGTCGGATGAATAGATAGACAAGACAGAGGGATGGACGGACGGACGGACGGACGGATAGATGGATAGATAGATAGATGTCATGGTAATAATATGACATATTCCAACTTACTGTACAAAGTTCCTTTAGGAGAGAGAGAGAGAGAAACAGACAAAGTGAGTGTGTGCCAGCTGGCAGAGAGTGTGTGATGATATTGTTTCAGCAGTCTGATGTTTTTTGGCTGGACACACACAGCATAAGTTAGTGTAATTATCAGTACACACTCTCACACACACATTCAGCATTCTTCGAGAGGCAGCTAATGTGTGTCTGGTCTCTTGATGAAGTCCTTGTGTTCAGGTTTCATTTGTAGCAGTTTTACAGGCAAGCCAAGCCACGGTTTGTGATATTGAAGAGGATTAAGATGTTTAGGTTTAGAGACTTTTTTTTAAAAATCTGTATGTGTGTGTGTGTGTGTGTTCAGACAAAGACAGATTCAGCATAGCTTTGTGTCATCAGTAGACCCCTAGAGCCTCTTAAACATTGACCTACATGCACAACCCAATATACTCAAACATATGCCATATATCTAAATCCTATATTACAGCGCCCCCTAGGGCTTGAGTGTACACCCACCGGCCACTTTATTAGGTACACCTTACTAGTACCGGGTTGGACCAACTTTTGCCTTCAGAACTTCCTTAATCCTTCGTGGCAAAGATTCAACAAGGTTCTGGAAATATTGCTCAGAGATTTTGCTCCATGTTGACATGATAACATCACACAGTTGCTGCAGATTTGTCAGCTGCACATCCATGATGTGAATCTCCCGTTCCACCACATCCCAAAGGTGCTCTATTGGATTGAGCTCTGGTGACTGTGGAGGCCATTTGAGTACAGTGAACTCATTGTCATGTCCAAGAAACCAGCCTGAGATGATTTGCACTTTATGACATGGTGTTATCCTGCTGGAAGTAGCCATCAGAAGATGGGTACACTGTGGTCATAAAGGGATGGACATGGTCAGCAACAATACTCAGGTAGGCTGTGGCGTTGATACGATGCTCAATTGGTACTAATGGACCCAAAGTGTGCCAAGAAAATATCCCCACACAATTACACCACCACCACCAGCCTGAACCGGTGATACAAGGCAGGATGGATCCATGCTTTTATGTTTTTGACACCAAATTCTGACCCTACCATCCGAATGTCGCAGCAGAAATGGAGACTCATCAGACCAGGCAATGTTTTTCCAATCTTCTATTGTCCAGTTTTGGTGAGCCTGTGTGAATTGTAGCCTCAGTTTCTTGTTCTTAGCTGACAGGAGCAGCACCCGGTGTGGTCTTCTGCTGCTGTAGCCTATCCGCCTCAAGGTTGGACGTGTTGTGTGTTCAGAGATGCTCATTCTCCTCTGGCATCAACAAGGCATTTGCGCCCACAGAACTGCCGCTCACTGGATATTTTCTTTTTTTCAGACCATTCTCTGTAAAACCTAGAGTTGTGCGTGAAAATCCCAGTAGATCAGCAGTTTCTTAAATACTCAGACCAACCCGTCTGGCAACCAACAACAATGCCACGTTCAAAGTCACTTAAATCACCTTTCTTCCTTATTCTGATGCTCGGTTTGAACTGCACCAGATCGTCTTGACCATGTCTACATGCCTAAATGCATTGAGTTGGCCAGTGAGTGTATATTTTAGAACTTGAGAAGCATTTCCAGTTGCTTTTTATGGAATGTCACAGTACAGTATGTTATGTGTGTGCGTTTAAATTACAGTTAAATTAAGTTACAGTTAAATTACAAAACAAAGAGCCCATGGATTTTGATTTGACTTTTCCAGTTTACTTATTTATTTGAGTGTCTATTTTAGGGTCCTAGAGGTCCAGATGGGGTGCCAGGTGAGATCGGCACTGAAGGCAAAAAGGTAAAGGCCAGAGTCTTTCAGACGACACCTAGTGACCAAATATAAATGCTGTTGAATCAAAGATGAACAAATGTTTCCTCACAGGGTCCTGATGGTCCTCCTGGAAAAGTTGGTTTCCCAGGACATGCGGTAAAAACCTTACTTTTAAAATCATTGATTGCACTTCTATGGTAACTTTTGCCTAACTATTGCCTCTCTAGTCTTTAATTATGTTTTTATAGCAACCATTGCCATGTTTGTGCAGCTTTTGATTGTGTTTCTCTGGAAATTGCTGTCATGTCACTCCAGTCTTTGATTGTGTTTCAATGGTAACCGTGTCTGTCCAATCTCTCTGCAGGGGAAGATCGGCGAGTCTGGGGAGGTGGGGCCAAAGGGATTTCCGGTTAGTTTCTCTATTGAAATATTATGTGCACTGTATGATTGATATTTGTTGCAAGTGTTTTACATTGTCCCTTAATGTCATGTATTTATGTAACAATACGACTTGTTTTGTTGAACAAATTCCGCAAACACAATTCAGCTCAATTTATGTCACCTCATTTTATTAAAGCAACAAGAGGATTGCACACTGGACACACTGCACCACGTCTTTTAGTATTGTAAACATTGTTTTCTATGAGAGTATGCACACCAATCTGCCATCTGTTTGCATTGCTAAACAATGTAAAGATAGGGCAGAGCAGTCCCTTTAACCTGTGGACAGCACATTTTAGCTCTTAAGTGGCTAATTAAAATACTTTGAATGTTTCATATTTTGTTACAGACATACAGTGTCATCCTGCAACTGTTTTGCAGCATATAAAATGTCCCAAACACTATTTTTAACTGTCCAAAATGGGAAAAAATGTTGTTTTTACTCTCTGATAGTCAAAGCAAGTTCAAAAAAATTTCTGTTAAATATGCATAAAAGAAAATTCGGGAAAAAGTGTTTTATGTAAATTGGGACCACGAGTCCACATATATATAGATAATTTTTCTCTACAAGTACATCATATCAAAAGATGATACTTAGATTTTTATTCTAATTAGGTTCCAATAAGCCCAAATAGCAAAGAGAAATAAAAATGCATGTAAAAAAACACCTTGGGCCTTAAGAGGTTAAGGCAAGTCATCTCACTCAGCAGCCATCTTTGAAAGACATCAGCAGGGATGGATTTAGTGATTTAGGAGCCCTAAGCAATTCCAGCTACAGCAGCCCTAAAAGTCCTAAAATGCACCTTTTGTACTTTAATTTATTTTGAATTTATTTATTTATTTTTCTTTTATGTCTTTTATTTTTTATTTTTTTATTTTTTTATCTTTTATTTTATTTCTGATATCACTCAATCTCCTTTTCTACAATTTATCGTAATGCAAAATAATAACACGTACAGCATCTTGTTCAAACTTGTAACAACTTTTTAAATGGTTTGTTTTCTTAAAATGAATTCACAACTGAAAATTATAAATAGACTTGTTCGTTTTTAAAACTAAATCTTTAGCTGGTTTGACTGCGGGATTGCTCCATGATTGAGGGTGGGGACACATTTGCGCAGATGTAATAATTATTCATTCATTTATTAATTTTCTTTTCGGCATAGTCCACTTTATTAATCAGGGGTTGCCACCGCCAACTTATCCAGCATATGTTTTACGTAGCCCTTCCAGCTGCAACCCATGAATGAGAAACACCCATACACTCTCATTCACACACATACACTGCGGACAATTTAGCTTACCCAATTCACCTATAGCACATGTCTTTGGACTGTGGGGGAAACCAAAACATCCGGAGGAAACCCACGCGGACACGGGGAGAAGATGCAAACTCCACACAAAAATGCCAACTGACCCAGCCAAGGCTTGGGTGGCGCAGTGGGTAGCACTGTCACCTCACAGCAAGAAGGTCGCTGGTTCAAGCCTCAGCTGGGTCAGTTGGCATTTCTGTGTGGAGTTTGCATGTTCTCCCAGTGTTCGCGTGGGTTTCCTCCGGGTGCTCCAGTTTCCCCAACAAGTCCAAAGACATGCAGTATAGGTGAATTGGGTATGCAGTGGTGTATGTGTGTGAGTGAGTGTGTATGGATGTTTCCCAGTGATGGGTTGCAGCTGGCCGTAAAACATATACTGGATAAGTTGGCAGTTCATTCCACTGTGGCGACCCCAGATTAATAAAGGGACTTAGTCGAAAAGAAAATGAATGAATGAATGAACATTATCGATGCTGTAAAAGGAAACTTTTGTAATTAAGTATAGTCACATTAACATTTCACCTGAAGTTTATCGGTGGCTGAAAAGCACTTCCATGCATATGGCCCACTGTAGTAAAATGCTCATTTATCTTCATAGTAATTTATTATTATATTAATCATTGATTTATTGCCTTGTCACTATTATAATAATTTAATTCATTCAACATGTTTTATTCGAATGATCTGTTTCTAAAGGGGATTCAAGGGCCATCCGGGGCTACAGGAGACAAAGGAATCGCAGGGGAGCCAGTGAGTGATGCTTTATTTCCGTTCAACACACAGAAACATTTTTTTTCCACTGTCTTTTTGTGTAAACCGAGGGCTGGAAATCTGCTTTGTGTCCTCTGGGTGTTGAGCAACTTAGGATGATGAGTTTAAACACTGTGTATTTTTATCTTCAATCCTCAAATATAGATCAATTAAATGGTGTAATAATTGTTGTCTGCCTTTTTATTAGGAAAAAAATCTTAATAAACAATATTAGTGATAAATGTATTTTCTAGTCTACCTAATTTGTCTTTTTTTGGCATTCATCTCTCATTTGTAATTAGTTCAGTGTTTGTGATTATGTACTGATAAATGTAAATAAGGTTTAGCAGTAGCTTTGCCAAGATATGGAAACTGTACACACACACACACACACACACACACACACACACACACACACACACACACACACACACAAACATCTGCTTCACGGTTTAACATGTTGGCTTCAGATAATGTGAGATTGCAATGTTGAAATGAGTGTCTGTCTATGTTTTCTAGAATGAATTACTGATAAATCATTTTATTTGTTTGGGACAAGGGACCTTCAGGACCTCCAGGAACACTCGGGCCTCAAGGAAATCCTGGACCAAAGGTAAAAGACACCACACGTACACAACCACAATCTCCTGATGCTTCTGTCTGTTTTCATTCCATTGATTGTGATTGATACTGATATTAAAATGATTACCCATGATTAATCCTATTTATATACTGTTGATTAATGAAAGTAATTTAATTCCATTAATCCATCTGTTTTGACAACAAAAAAAGACTTATTTATATTTATCTTTCTCTCAGGGCCCTGCAGGAAAAGTTGGTGATTCTGGACTTCCAGGAGAACCTGGAGAAAAGGTGGGATAAATATAAACATATATACAGTTGAAGTGGAAATTATTAGCCCTTTTTCAAATATTTCCCAAATGATGTTAAACAGAGCAAGGAATTTTTCACAGTATTTCCTACAACATTTTTTCTTCTGGAGAAAGTCTTATTTGTTTTATTTCAGCTAGGATAAAAGCAGTTTTTAATAATTTTAGAACCATTTTAAGGTCAATATTGTAGCCCCCTTAAGCAATATTTTTTTACATTTTCTACAGCAGTGGTCTCCAACATTTGTTATCACCGCAGACCGATCAGCGCTTGACAATTTTACTGCAGCACGGGGGTGGGTGGGATGTATATAGATTGCTAGGTGACCAACAACCGTTTTCTCAGACGACGACAAGCTAACAAAACATTGCTGCAACTCTGATACAAGTTTTATTTATGGAGAAAATTACAAAGCAATTGTAATATTGTAATTGGGTGTTCTGTGCTGTATATTATTGCCTGGACGGTGCGAGCGATTCGTGACGCTCCAAATATGAAAATAACTAACTTGCACGTGGAAAAGACACGATATGTGAACGGTCCCTAAGGTCGCAGTCATTTGCGACGGACAGCAGTGGATCTTTTTCTTGCACAGACATGCTGAATTTACCTGATTTGTTGACAAATGGGTTGCAGATCCATTCCTTTGCAGTTTGTGGCAGTGTGCCAAATATACATTGACTTTTTTGGTAATTTTAGTTTGTATAATACATGCTTCAGTTAATCAAATGTATGTATTTTGTGGGATAGGCTATTTAGTGTATTCTGAGCTGATTAGCTATTTTGGCTTACTTTAGGTCAAACTATATAAACTAAACTTTACTTTAAGGCAATATGTGGAAAAAATATGAAGAAATCAGTCTTGTGAACTCTTACGGTATCAATCGGTGCTCTAAATCTGCTGGTTTCAGACTGTTGAATGACTTTTTTCTTGCATAGTCGAATTGGTGTGATTATGCATTCACAATGGTATGAACCATTATAGGGGTGGTCAAATCGATATCTATTATTTTAATTATTAGCATTATTATTTAAAATATAGATCAGAGTTAACTTTTTCTCAGATTCAATGGGACTCCCCCATACATCTTGTTTTGACATCCTTCAGGGGGCATCAAGCCCTAATTAGGGGGGTCAGTCCCCCCCAAACCCCCCTGTAATTCGCACTCTGGTTTGTGGGTTTTTCTCTGGGCCTTTTCCCCTTCGCATAGAAACTTTTCATTGATGTCTGTTACTTACTCATTTTGCTAGCTCGTGGGTTAAATTTGGGTGCTAAAGTGACTGAGATGTAACTGAGAGAATATTGTCATTTTTCAAAATAAAAGATTTTTCAAAATAAAAGATCATTCAGACTATTTCATTCAGAGTATATGCAGTCAAAGCTCCTTCTTTTTGTTTCTTGTTGTACATTTTGAAGGGGTAGTTTAAATTGCTATGAAAATACTACAATTTAATAATAGGCATAGGAATTATTATAATTATGTCAAAATCAATTGTTGCTTAACCAAAAGTTAGTGTAAGACAGCAGAAAAGAGTTTAGGTAACTTTGTTGACTTTGTTCTTCTCAAAATCATTCTTTTTTTTGTAAAACTATGGGGAAAAGTATGTATACAGTTGAAGTCAGAATTATTAGCCCCCCTGTTTATTTTTTTCCCCAATTTCTGTTTAACGGAGAAAAGATTTTTACAAAACATTTCTAAACTTAATAGTTTTAATAACTCATTTCTAATAACTGATTTATTTTATCTTTGCCATGATGACAGTAAATAATATTTGACTAGATATTTTTCAATTTAATTTTTCAACATTATTTTCAATTTCTTTACATTTAAAGGCTTAACTAGGTTAATTAGGTTAACTAGGCAGATTAGGGTAATTAGGCAAGTCATTCTATAATGATGGTTTGTTCTGTAGGCTATTGAAACAAAAAATAGCTGAAAGGGGCTAATAATTTTGACCTTAAAATGGTTTTTAAAAAAATTAAAACTGCTTTTATTGTAGCCGAAATAAAACAATTAAGACTTTCTCCAGAAGAAAAAATATTATCAGACAAACTGTGAAAATTTCCTTGCTCTGTTAAAAATCATTTGGGAAATATTTAAAAAAAGAAAACAAAATTCAAAGGGAGTTTAATAATTCTGACTTCAACTGTATATAATGGAAAATGTAAAAATAATATTTAAAATTGACCTAGTCAGAATAAATAAGTAAATAAATATATAAATACATAAATAAATAAATAAATAAAGTAAATAAATAAATAGTAAATAAATAAAGTAAATAGGTAAATAAATAAATAAATAAATAGTAAATAAACAAGTAAATAAATAAGTAAATACATAAATTAGTAAATAAACAAGTAAATAAACAAGTAAATGAATAAATAGGTAAATAAATAAAGTAAATAAACAAGTAAAAAAAAAATAAATAAATGAGTAAATAAATACTTTCTTCAGAAGAAAAAATATTATCAGACATACTGTGAAAATTTCCTTGCTTTGTTAAACATAATTTGGGAAATATTTAAAAAAAGAAAACAAAATTCAAAAGGGGGCTAATAATTCTGACGTCAACTGTATATAATGGAAAATGTAAAAATAATATTTAAAATTGACTTAGTCAGAATAAATAAGTAAATAAATAAATAAATAAATAAATAAATAAATAAATAAATAAATAAATAAATAAAATAAATAATAAATAAATAAGTAAATAAATAAATAAGTAAATAAATAAATAAAGTAAATAAATAAACAAGTAAATAAATGAATGAATAAATAATTAAATACTTTCTCCAGAAGAAAAAATATTATCAGACATGAAGATTTCCTTGCTCTGTTAAACATCATTTGGGAAATATTTTAAAAAGAAAATAAAATTATTTTTTAAATAAAAGGGGGGCTAATAATTCTGACTGCAACTGTATATTCAAGTTTAATTCAGCCAGCTGTCAAATTTTACTAATGCACATTTTTTATACAAATCTTAATATGCATATTAGGAAAATCTATTAATGAGACCATTTGAATTGAATAATAGCAATAAAGAAAATAAATAAATAAACCTTGCCCTAATTTTTAGTAACAGATTATTAACAAATGTCCAACACAGCTCAAATAAAAGCTCATATAACATGCAGTTTAACTTTTCTCCTTTCACTAACCATTTGTGTCTAAATAAAGTCTACATTTTAAGAGCTGTTGGCCCTGTTTAGTGCCCTATTCATGAAAAGAGCCTGAAATTACTGTTAAACCATTTCCCATCATTTTCTTTCAAGAGGTGCTATTATGCAGCACTAAATGACTGTTGCTAAATCTGATTGTGTTTGGCAGCTCAGATCTCCATTGAGCTGCTGCGCATATATGTGCCAGATGCAGTCTGAAGAGGAACCATATGACTATATTAGAACTGTTCAAGTTAGATAACGTCAGCCTGAGCTTGGTATTGCTCTCTGATGCAGATGTGCTGTCACACACCATTGCTCATAATTGCCATTTGACTGACTGGACTCATGTAATTAAAAGGAACTTGTTAGAAATAATAAAAGCCTCTGTGTGTTTGGACTCTTATTATGTGTTTTTATTGTTTGCATAGGGGTCAATCGGGCTTGCTGGGAATGCTGGGGCTGCAGGACTTATCGGAGCAAGGGTAAGTGTTAAATATATCTGCGAAAAGCTTTTTTGACAAGTATATAGCTGTGGTATATTTGTGGTATTAACTGTTAGCTTGTTCATTTATTTGACTAATGAGGTAAGTGTTAAAAATTCCATTTGGGATGATGCAAAAGTTAAACACTACACGGTTGAGTGTGTAAGTGCATAATTCAATTCAGTTAATCTTTATTCCTATAGTGCTTTTACAATGTAGATTGTGTCAAAGCAGCTTAACATAGAAGTTCTAGTAAATTGAAACTGCTTCAGTCCAGTTTTCAGAGTTGAAGTTCAGTTGAGTTATAATTGTATAGTGTGTCATTTGAGACGCATCTCATGTTTGTCTGATACAGGGAGAACCAGGTTTAGAAGGAGAGGCTGGTCCCGCTGGTCCTGATGGCACAAAGGTAATACTTTTTTATGATTTTTTTATTATTATTATTATTATTTTTAAAATGCTTAACTATGGGAGTATGTCATATATGAGTAGCAAAATTCATAATATGCAAAACTGTAATAGAATATGTAAAATGGCAATGTATTTCTGTATTTAAATTAGCATTCTCCTTAGATATATGCGTGAATATGAAATGTTATTAATACAATTTGCCATTTCTAACTATGGTTTTAAAGGAGACCTATTATGCCCCTTTTCACGAGATGTAAAACAAGTCTCTGATATCTCTAGAGTGTGTTTGTGAAGCTTCGGCTCAAAATATCACACAAATAATGTTTTATAAGACTTTGAAACTGTCCCTTTTAGGCTTTAGTCCTAATTTGTGCCATTTTGGTGACTGTCACTTTAAATTTAAATGAGATTGTGCTCTTTTCAAAAGAGGGCGGAGCTACAAATGTCTGTGTGTCAGCATAGTGGCAGAATCAAAACAAGACTAACCTCCTATGCTAATGAGGGAGAGATCATCACTAATCATCACTAATGGGCGGGGCTTTTCCCCCTCTGATGACACGTACAAATAGAGAATGTCTATGTGTCTATTGTCTATTGTCAAAGTGTTTTTGCAGACTGTTTTCATCAAATGTGATTATGAAAAACAGAATTTATACATTTTTAACATTAGAAGCTGGTTATATTCACACGACTGTATTTAAACTTTTCATAAATGTGAATTTTGCATAACAGGTCCCCTTTAATATGTAAATTACATACAAATGTTAACACTTTATAAGTTGCTTAATTAAATGTAAAATGTATTACCTTAATATAAATTAGTATGTCATTTACTCATTAAAACTATGGTGTGAAATGTATATTATATAATTACATTTTTGTTTTGCACCAGATTTTGTACATATTGCAATGGTCCAATTATGCAAATAAATGCAAATTTAAATACAGCAATACATTGCCATTTGATTTAAATACAGAAGTACATTGGCATTTTATTTTATTTCAGTCCAATTAACGAAAACAAGAATGTAAAATAGTTTTAATTAACAATAAGAGTACTGATCTGTCATGGTTGCTAAAATTTAAGGTTTGTATTTTATTTTATTGTATATTTGTATAAAATAGTTAAACTATTGCATGTAAAATGTGTCCTTTTTAATTTAGGTCAGTCGTAATGTCAGATTGTATATAATAACTTATATTTGATTGAAAGTTAAGTTTGTGAGTGTAACTTAATTTTATTATGTAATAATGTGCACCTTTTGTAAAGCTGCTTTGAAAAATACAAAAATACATTGCCTTTTGATTTAAATACAGAAATACACGGCCATTTTGATTTAAATCAAGGGTGTCATGTCGTTTTGATTTAAATCAAAGGTGCCCAAGCTCAGTCCTGGAGGGCCGGTGTCCCGCATAGTTTAGCTCCAACTTCCTTCAACACACTGGAAGTTTCTAGTATGCCTAGTAAGAGCTTGATTAGCTGGTTCAGGTGTGTTTAATTGGGTTTGGAACTAAAACATGCAGGTCACCGGCCCTCCAGGACCGAGTTCGGGCACCCCTGATTTAAATACAGAAATATCATAATTAATACTCAGTTATACTGCATTATATTTTGACTTCACTAGCACCGTCAGATGAGAAATAAAACAGAACTGAATTGAGCTAAATGAAGATGCCATTGTCTTCTGTAGAGCTTCTTTATAGCTCAATCAAACTTGTTTTACAATTGTTTACGTTACTGTATTCCATTATTATTCAAAACCTGCAGATTATACTATGCATTTTCACAGGTTAAGTATCTGCTTAATAAAAAAATAAAATAAATAAAAACTTTTGTAATTGATGCAATTTTGACTCTTTGAATCAACTTTGAATTGATTGGAGCTGAATTATCATTGTATTGCATTCTGTAGAGTTGTTTATGGATATCAATTGAGCATAACTGATAGCTAGGGCCAGACGGAATCTGCGGATGTTTTTTGCTATTTCTGCTGAGAATTTTGGTAAAAATCTTCAGATTTCTGCCTAATTATTTTGGGAGTATCAGAACTAAAACCTTAATATGTGAAATAAAAATAATTTCTTTTTAACTTTTATGTAATGTTTAAAATGCAAATCCAATTAGATTAAGTGTAAATAGTTAACTGTAAGTAAATAAACAGAATTAATGATGGGCTAAAAATCTGCGGAAATTTGTGGAAAATCTGCGGAATTCTGTGTGCGCAGATTCCGTGTGGACCTACTGATAACTGATTAACTTATAGTATTGATCTGAATTGAATCAACATTGAGCAGAGCTAATAGATAATCTTTTAGTTTATTCAAATCAACTTAAAAAGCATGTTATGGAGCGAATTTAGTATCTAAAGTAATTCACGCAAAAGACACGATGTACACATGCGTAGTCAAATTCACGTGCATAAAACCAAATTCACGTGCATAAAATATTTATACATATTCACAAAAACAATTCACGTGCACAAAATAAAAATACATATTCATAAAATACGTTTCACAAATGCAAAACACCATTTGCAAATGTATAAGAGTGTACAAAAAGTTTTGAATGTTTAAAATTTGCGAGTTCATCCTGAATAAGAATGTGCAAATCCTGTTTCACGTACGACTCGCTCTGGATACGAGTGTGTGTGTTTTGAGACTTTCCTGGCAGCAGCAGCAGGCGACTCGTACCTTTCAGCCAATCAGATGAGAGCTGTACTCGATGAAACCCTCTCTGCGCTCCTTTTGCGCAGTCGGAGAAACGGAGAGATGCGCAGGCTTCAAACTAAAACTAATAAATTCCCTCCCTGACTATCACTGACTAAAAACTTAATTTACATTATATCTAATGAACGTAAACAAGCTGTTGTTGTGCTATAGTAATATGCAGACATAGTATTAATCTAGTAATATGTAAACATAGTATTAAAAAGGCGATCGCTTTTCGCGACCTTTTGCAACACAAATCGGAGGCTCTCTGATCATTTCAAACATGTTTGATACTGTTCAGGATTTTCAATCGGGCTGATCACTGCTCTGATAACCTGCCCTCCAACCTACAGCCCCATCGCCGAGGAGAAGAGCTAGGAAGCGTCGATCAGATTTAATAAATTAAGTTTAAAGTTTTTTTTTTAATACTTATGCTTTATTATCAGTATTTATTTAGCCTATTTATGTATTTATTTGTTAAATTAGCCACACAACGTTAAGGTTACCTACTAAAATGTTGTATCCTAATAAAATGAAATGCTTAATATAATAAACTGATTTTAGATATTTTTTGTTGTTTGTACATTAAATCATTAGTCTAGTTCTGTAAACAGAGAGAGAGAGAGAAAGAGATTTTTACAGAGAGATTTGTCTTCAAAATGTCTTCAAATTGGGAAATGGAATGGAATTTCAAAACCAAATAAGCAGTTTTGTAAGGCTTACGAGCGGCTCATTTGCGTTTATAGGCTGCCCCATTTATTTATTTTAATTAAATTCATTTTTAATTTTGAAAGAAATAAAATGAAACTGAAAGGAATGAAACAACTGGAAAAATACACTGGTAAATGGAAATAATATTTAAATTGACAAACAAAAATGCCTGACATTCCATGACTTGGACAAAAAATATATTCCTGATATCTACTGGCTACAATAGTGTTGCACTGCCTATAGTGTGAAAAAGTCTGCAATTATCTCTCTCTGAAAAAAAAATCCTTACTCTTTCTCGGTTTACGGGACTACACGTGTCATACATATCTGCACACGATATAAGAATAACGTTAAATCTGTCTAATAAAAAAAGATAATTCAAGATTATTAAAAAAAATTATATAGGCTAGCCTAGAGCATATCTATTTATTAAAATCAACGCGATTCATCAGTTCTTGGCTTTGGTGATGCAGAATAGGTTGGAACAGCTGTGATATCAGCTCGATTTAAAATATCAGACATGATCAGTTTTATTTGACTGGATTTGATTGACTGAGGCAGAGGCTCGAAACAAAACTAGAAGCTCTGTCCAGATGAACATTCTTATTTGCTGGTGGTCAAGCACATTATACGTAATAAAATAAATGAGTAGGCTATAGTGTTGAACGTTTTCAGCATTAAATGCAATGTCTTATTTTGGTAGTTTTGTAGCCAAATCTTGTCTAGGCGATCGTTTGGAGTTTTACGTTTCAAAAGTCTGAAAAATGGACATGTTGATGTTATTTGCACTATTGGGGGAAAAGTAATAGGCCTACATTACAATCTAAAGTCACTTAATAAAAGGAGCTAAAGGTGTTACTTTTTAAGGAAAGTAATGTAAAAGTAGCCTATTTGTTTTGCGTTTAAAAAAGATTAAGGTTTATTTAGAACACTGCTTGTTTGAAGTTATTATTAAGCATTTACACTTTAATTATATACATATGCTTAATTCAATATACTTGTACTTCATTTCATTTAATCAAATGTGGAATATTTAGAATATTTTGTTGCGTTTGAACCGTCTCATTACTGGTCCTCATTACTGATCTGCGCCACCTACTGGAGACAGGAGTGATTAATGCAGCATAATTTTACAACGTCAAGATATGTGGTTTTTAATTGTTTTAATCCGTATTTTAAAATAATAAATATAATTTAAATGAACAATTACTCAAGCTAGCTAATGGCCACTATGGTGTGAATCACCATACTGGAGTGGTTCCCTTTAATTTAATTGCAAATAAGTTTACTACAGCCCGTGATAAGCAAATAAACACTTAGTTTATGTTGTCATATTTTCAATGTCTATTTTTTTTAGTTTCTAGCTTAATAAAGAAAAAATAAACTCATTATAAGAATCATTAAAAAATTATTATATTTATATTATTACTGAATGATAATATCTACTGTATTTTGCATATTAGGCTACTATAGCACAACAACAGCTTGTTTACGTTCATTAGATATAATGTAAATTAAGTTTTTAGTCAGTGATAGTCAGGGAGGGAATTTATTAGTTTTAGTTTGAAGCCTGCGCATCTCTCCGTTTCTCCGACTGCGCAAAAGAAGCGCAGAGAGGGTTTCATCGAGTACAGCTCTCATCTGATTGGCTGAAAGGTACGAGTCGCCTGCTGCTGCTGCCAGGAAAGTCTCAAAACACACACACTCGTATCCAGAGCGAGTCGTACGTGAAACAGGATTTGCACATTCTTATTCAGGATGAACTCGCAAATTTTAAACATTCAAAACTTTTTGTACACTCTTATACATTTGCAAATGGTGTTTTGCATTTGTGAAACGTATTTTATGAATATGTATTTTTATTTTGTGCACGTGAATTGTTTTTGTGAATATGTATAAATATTTTATGCACGTGAATTTGGTTTTATGCACGTGAATTTGACTACGCATGTGTACATCGTGTCTTTTGCGTGAATTACTTTAGATACTAAATTCGCTCCATAGATGTTGCATTGTTTATTTTAATTGTTATTACTTTTTGCCATGCTACATTTAAATAATATGTATTGCATTAAGCGCTATATTAATAAAGTTGACTTTTGTACAGGGTGAAAAGGGTGACATGGGCACAGAGGGTGAGCAAGGTGTCAGAGGTGACCCTGGAATTAAGGGGAAAGACGGGCCACCAGGCGACCCTGGACTTACTGGAGTCAGAGTGAGTGATGCAAAATATTACATTCATATTTTACTTTATAGAATTGTGTTCAAAATAATAGCAGTGTGTTTAGAAGTGTGTAAAGCTTAAAATATTTATAATAGCTTTCATTTCAATACACGCAAATGCATCTGTAATAATAAACATTTCATTCTTAATCGAAATATGATGTAAAAATGGTTAAATAATAACAATAATAATAATAATAATAATATTTTATATAATAATAAAAATAAATATATTTTATATAATAATAATAATAATAATAATAAATATTTTAAATAATAATAATAATAAATATTTATATAATAATAATAATAATAATAATTTATATAATAATAATAATAATAATAATAATAATAATAATAATAATAATAATAAAAGTAATATTTTAAAATCGATGTGATAATTTACTAGACGCCAGTGAAGCTGATAAAGAAGTGGTGTGACATGTTTGTGAGATAAAGTCCTAAAAATGACACAAGCTGAAGTTTAGATGTAAGTAAATGCATTATTAAATAAATTAATTATTTCTTTATAGAAAGGGAGGAAAAACAAATGTTAGGCAGTTTTTTGTATAGCAAATACCAAAAATCAGTAAAGGTTATAATAATGATTTTGAGCTTTAGTCACTTTTTTTTCAACACACTGCTATTATTATAAACTCAACTGTATATACACACAATTGACATGCTGCGTATAAACATATAGTTTAGGGTTAGTAAAATAGCCTTAACAGTAGACTGATTTCTCACCATGTTGTAAGGCACTGGTGTCAAACTCAGTTCCTGGAGGACCACAACTCTGCACAGTTTAGTTCCAACCCTAATTAAACACACCTGATCAAACTAATAGAGTCCTTCAGGCTTGTTTGAAACATATAGGTAAGTGTGCTGAAGCAGGGTTGGAACTAAACTGTGCAGAACTGCGGCCCTCCAATAACTGGATTTGACACCTGTGTTATAAAGACTCCCAAACCCAGCAAAACAAGACAGAACTAAAAGATTTGTCTTAAGTTGATGTTTGGACGTTTTGAAATAATACAAATATTTTGAAAAATCTGCAATTTGCTCAAACATTAAAAAAACTCACACGATAAAAATTTATATAAATGCATAAAAAATTTATACAAATAATGTTTTATGGAATATTGTGTTTTATGGAACACACTAAAAGCATTTTTATGATATATTTAAATGCTATTATAGTATTTCCTGATGTTTATTATTTTTTCGAACCTTATATTTTCATTTTATATTTTAGTATTTTTTTGTATGCTAATGTCCTTTTTTTATGTTTATATTTAGCTTTTTATTTTAGTTAGTTGCCAAATGTGCATTTGTGATTAATGTAACATTTTTTTTATTAAAAGTTATGTCACAAGTATAACTTTAATTTAATTTAATTTTATTTTATTTTATTTTATTTTATTTTATTTTATTTTATTTTATTTTTATTTTATTTTATTTTATTTTATTTTATTTTATTTTAATTTATTTTATTTTATTTTATTTTATTTTTATTTCATTTTATTTATTTATTTTATTTTTATTTTATTATTCATTTGATTGTTTTTTTAAGTCTAGTTAACAAAAACGACAATGTATAATAGTTTTAATTAACAATAAGATTGCCGGTCTGGCATAAATTTATGTCTGTATTTTAATATTGTATAAATATAAAAACTTTTGTGCATAAAGTGTGTCCTGTGTCATTTATGTCAGTTGTTATGTCAGATATTTGATTGTAGAATTGTTGTAGTTATTTTATTTATTTATAAAAAATTTGTGTGCTGTATTTCAGGGTCCTGAAGGAAAATCTGGTAAAAGTGGCGAGAGAGGGAAACCAGGGCTTAAGGTAAGACATTTTAGCTCCTCATCATTTTTGGTTAAAGTTTTAAATCATCTTTAATATTAACTACACTTGCATGTTCCCCTGCAGGGTGCCAAAGGTAACATCGGTCATCTGGGCGAGACAGGAAGTGTGGGAAAGATCGGGCCAATCGGAACCACTGGACCAAAGGGCTCTCGAGGAACTATCGGACATGTGGTAAACATATACACATGTTCTCATTCAAGTCATCGTAACATGAAAATAATCCTTTTTTATATTTATATAATTTAGCAGGAATTATTAATGCAATAAATGTACTCTCACTTCCCCTCCCACTTCAATGACATCACTTCTCTGATTGGGTGTAAGGGCTGTCAATCAAATGAGATCCACTAATAGGAAACCATTTTTTTATCACACATATTTTCACACTGATATACAGTTGAAGGCAGAATTATTAACCCTCCTGTGACTTCACTTTTCTTTTTTTTTAGATATTTCCCAAATTATGTTCAACAGACCAAGGAAATTTTCATAGTATTTCTGATAATATTTTTTTCTTCTGGAGAAAGTCTTATTTGCCTTATTTCGGCTGGAATAAAAGCACTTTTTAATTTTTTTAAACCATTTTAAGGTCAATATTATTAGCCCCCTTAGGCAATATTTGTTTCCGATTGTCTACAGAATAAACCATTGTTATGTCATGACTTGCCTAATTACCCCAGCTCTCCTAATTAAGCCTTTATATGCCACTTTAGGCTGAATACTAGTATCTTGAAAAATAACTAGTAAAATATTACATGCTGTCATCATGGCAAAGATAAAATAAATCAGTTATTAGAAATGAGTTATTAAAACTATTATGTTTAGACTTAAACAACCATTGAAAAGTCCATTTAATCCTATATTTCAGTTTAAATTAGCAGTTTGTAGATGACTTTGCTTTCATGTTAAAAAAAAAACTGTCTTGTCATTTTTGCGTGGCTATGTGATGTGCTAAAAATGGTAATAAAGTTGACTTGTGTGTTTTAGGGTGCTCCTGGGCGTATGGGGTTGCAGGGCGATCCGGGTATATCAGGATATGAGGTGAGAGCAGAAAGCAAATGTCATTATGTTGTAATATTAGCACATCAACAGTCATTGATTTTTCACATCAGTAAACAGATTTATCATCTTCTGGAAAGGTGCATTAAAGCTCTTTGTTATTTACAGGGTCACAAAGGACCTCAAGGTCCAATAGGACCCCCGGGACCAAAGGGTGCAAAGGTAAAACATATTTATGACTATTTTGTTTATAAATCAAGTACTTCAAAATGTCAAGTTGAGTTCACCTGAAAAACGTTGTTAATTACCATTATAGCTATTTTATTGATGTAGTGGCTAATTCAAACCAGTAATAAAAGCAAACATTTAATCATAATATTATACATTATTATTATATATTTAAATATTTGAACTTTTGTGCATTTTAAAGTGTGTCCTGTTTAATTGACGCTTTTCATTTTATGTCAGTCATTAGGTTTCATCCATTTGCAAGACATTTTTAATCATCGGGAATATAATAAAATACAGTTTGATCACTTTATATATTTTAAGCACGTGTCAAAATATACATAAACATGTCTGTTATGCTGACTGATGATAAAACATTGTTTCTACAAGTTACTTGAAACATTAAAGCAGACACTTTGATTGCATTGTAAAGGCTTAACAAGTGTATAAAATAACCTTTTTGTTAATGTAATGTGTGTATATTTATTTATTTTTATTTATTTATTGTTAATTTGTTATTATACAATAACATTATTGCAACATGGTAGCGCAGTGGTGGTCCTGGTGCTCCGGTTTTCCCCACAGTCCAAAGACATGCGCTATAGGAGAATTGAATAAACTAAATTGGCCATAGTGTGTGCATGTGAGAGTGTATGGGTGTTTCCCAGTACGGGTGTACCTGTTGTGTAAAACATTGGCAGTTCA
The DNA here is from genome assembly GCA_903798195.1 of Danio kyathit. Lineage (NCBI taxonomy): Eukaryota > Metazoa > Chordata > Actinopteri > Cypriniformes > Danionidae > Danio > Danio kyathit. The sequence continues at coordinate 8,761,517 of LR812539.1, forward strand.
TTCCGCTGTGGTGACCTCTGATGAATAACAGAGACATTTATTTATATTTTATGCCTTTGCATTTTTTTGCGAATTATTTAATTAAAGCGTTTGATAAATGAATTAAAACATAACAAATTTAATAAAAAACATGAAATAATTTTGCAATCTTTTTATATATAATTGTTCGTATTTAATTTAATTGCTTATTTTTAATTGATATTTATATTGATCTATTTATTATCATTATATAGTTTATTCATTTTATATGCTTAATAAGTGTATAACATTTTAATATACAATAATTACTTATTCATTTATTTATATTTTATTGAATTATATAATTAAAATGTTTATAAATTAATTAAAACATAACATAATAAAAAAACATGAAATAATTATGCATGATTTATATATATGTAATTGTTCATATTTAATTTAATTGTTTATTTTTAATTGATGTTTATATTTATCTATCTATTTATTATCATTATATAATTTATTCATTTTATATGCTTATTAAGTATATAAAATAACCTTATTGTAAATGGAATTTTACAATATGTGTATATTTATTTATTTATTTGTTTATTTATGTATTTTTTTAGACAGACATATACAGTTGAAGTCATTTATTTATGTATTTTTTTAGACAGACATATACAGTTGAAGTCATTTATTTATGTATTTTTTTAGACAGACATATACAGTTGAAGTCAGAATTATTAGCCCCCCTGTTTATTTTTTTCGCCAATTTTTGTTTAACGGAGAGCAGATTTTTTCAACACATTTCTAAACATAATAATTTTAATAACTCATTTCTAATAACTGATTTATTTTACCTTTGCCATGATGACAGTAAATAATATTTGACTAGATATTTTTCAAGACACTTCTATACAGCTTAAAGTGACATTTAAAGGCTTAACTAGGTTAATTAGGTTAACTAGGCAGGTTAGGGTAATTAGGCAAGTTAATGTATAAAGATGGTTTGTTCTGTAGACTATCTGGAAAAAATACAGCTTAAAGGGGCTAATAATTTTGTCCTTAAAATGTTTTTTAAAAAATTAAAAACTGCTTTTATTCAAGCCGAAATAAAACAAATAAGACTTTCTCCAGAAGAAAAAATATTATAAGACATACTGTGAAAATTTCCTTGCTCTGTTAAACATCATTTGGGAAATATTAAAAAAAGAAAAAGAAATTGAAAGGGGGCTAATAATTCTGACTTCAACTGTACGTGATTTATGGACACAACTTTTAATCCTATATTTAGAGTTTATACTTTATTTAGACTTTATTTATAATACACATTTTAAAAAAGCACATAAAATAAAATAAAACGCAAAAGCATCATAAAAACAGCATATAAAGAAATACAATAAAACTTTATTTTAATATACAGGTAAATAAAATAAAATCATTACATTTAATTTTATTATTAGTTCATATTAATCAATAAAAATGGAATTGTTAATTGTTTATCTGATGTTTTGGATTGTTTAATGTTCTAGGGTGAACAGGGGGATGATGGGAAGGTTGAGGGTCCGACCGGTGCACCAGGTCTCAGAGTGAGTCTCTCTTGTTTTCAATTTTATATCTGTCTGTGATTTCCTCTAACTTCGTTAGCGATTTTCACAACTTCATGCTTGTTGTTTTGTGTATTTTCAGGGTCCCTTTGGAAAGCGGGGAGACAGGGGTGAACCAGGAGATCCAGGATATGTGGTGAGATAAACACAGCTACTCACAGTGCATACTATTGTCTTTCTGCATATGAAGAGTATTAGCTCATTTACTTGCGCACAGCAACTGACTGTTTCCTATATTACATTAACAATCACCAACTGGGGTTAAAATGTGTTTTACAAGAGAATTGAGTAAAGATTTTTTAAAAATATGTTATCGATTGCATCCTGATAAAGACTTTTCAGACAGTTTTGATTTAGGATCAGATCAGATGAAAATATCCTCCAGCAAAAATGTGCTTTGAGTAGAGATGTGTTCACTTTTATAGATAAATCATAGGTATTTGGACAGAGAAATGTGTGCCTTATTATTTGTGATGATAGCTAAGGAAATGGTAAAAATGGGTCATGTTTATAGTTAGGAGTTTATTTAAATCAAAGATTTAGTCAAACATAATAAGGTTTCAGTAATTAACTGCGTTCATTAACATGCACTATGAAAACTGATATTTCTGCAGCATTTATTAATCTTACATGATTTTGATATCTAAATAGATTTTTATCAGTTGTAAAGCATTTTGATTAACATTAATAATTGCATTGTGAACTAACATGAACAGTGAATTAAAAAAAATATTTTAGATTTGTATTAATTAAAATGAAGGTTGTGTGATGACAAAAAAGATCTCTATTTATATTTTGCTTAGTGTTTTTGTGCTGGTACCAGTAGATGGCAGCAAATCCCTGTCTTATTGAGTGATTCACAGAATCATTTATTCAAACGATTCATTGTATGTGGCTAATTCATTTAGAAACAAAGCATGTGACTTCATTATATGAATGAATGATTGAGTCATTGACTGTAATGATTTGTTCAAAAAACAGTGAAGTCAGGAACGAAATGGATTAGTGTTGCTCTGAGGCTTTGTCTAAAATTTTCATTGGGGAAACAAAAAAATAAGGCTTCTAAATATAAATAAATCAATGTTAACCTGTTTTAAATCAGTTGTATAAAATCATAGGTATAAAATCCATGTTAAATTTCAATTAAGCACATTCACAATGACAATTGTGCTTATGTCATATTAGTGAATGACATCATATCTTATGAATATAAAAAACTAAATCAATAAAGGGATATATTTTTACTTAATAAATGTTAACTTATAATTATATTAAAGCTTATGTCAACTGCATTCCAAAAGTCACATAAGTACATAAATAAATGTTAATTAAGCGCCCTCAGATATCCTGACTGTATTGCAAAATTAAATGTACATATTATAATGTACTATATTGATTACTTGTTTATTTATTTTATTTATAGTTTTGCATTTTTTTATTATGATTATTACATTTTAATATTAATATATAACAATGTAATATATATATATATATATATATATATATATATATATATATATATATATATATATATATATATATATATATATATATATATATACATATATATATATATTAGGGGTGTGAACCTACACTGGTCTCACGGTTCAATTCGGTTACGATTATCATGCCATCGATTCGGTTCAATTCGATATCTCGGTGCATCACGGTGCATTGACGATGCTTTCCATACATAATTAGATTTATTTCTTTACTACACAAGAATTTTTTTTTTATTAAAATCTATAAATATGTTTATATTTATATATTACTTGAAATACACTTTTGTCCTTTAATACAAGCAGTCAGATATATGAACTGTACCTTTAATTTGACCTGCTCAAAAAAAAAACACTCTTTGTGAATGAAAACTCCAATACATGCTCAGAAGACAGCACGAGCATTCATAACAGTTTCATAACAAATAAACTAATGTAAATATTATCCCGCTTGCTTTTTAAGCGCTGGCAAGTTCTTACACCCCTATGATTGGTCATTATCTGTCTTCACTCGCTTAACAGAAAGGGCTGCTATTGGCTTTAGAAATGAAAGCGCTATTCACCCATGAGTGACGCGGGAAAAACAGCCACGGGTCAGTCTATATGCGCATAATACGCGGTTATCAGGTAATCCGTAATAGAATAAATACAATACAATAAACTCGCACCACAGGCACGCTCGTGTCTGTATCCACAAACAGCCGAGAGGAGGGAAATTTACCTCACGAACATGCCAGCGGGTCAAATGCCCAAAGTGTGTGTGTGTGTATGTATGTGTGTGTGTGGGAGAGACAGAGAGAGAGAGTTAGAGTTTTACAGCATTTCTCCCTAGTAGTGAAATAGCAGCTCGTGCTTTACCATTCCTCAGTGTGAGTTAAAGATCTGCTTTTTAAGTAGTAGGAGTGTTTTATTTTACTCACCCTCGCCTCCTTCGCCATAGTATTCTACCGCGACATCGCGCATAGGGGGTAAATGACGTCAGTGCGTAATAACCGGTTATGATTTATTACTGAACCGATATCGAATTGTCCCCATCTGCATCGCGGTGCACCGAAGAAACGATTAATTTTGACACCCCTAATATATATATATATATATATATATATATATATATATATATATACATACATACATACATACATACATACATACATACATATATATATATATATATATATATATATATATATATATATATATATATATATATATATACATATATATATATACATATATATATATATATATATATATATATATATATATATATATATATATATACATATATATATATATTTATATATATATATATATATATATATATATAAATGCGAATGTTTATGTAGTTTATTCTAGCTTTGTTCCTAGTAAACTTCAGTACTTTGTTTACTTTTGTATACTTTACACATACATAAATAAATATAAAAATTTTAAAGATTTTATATTTTATGTGCTATACAATAATAATAATAATAATATGTATTATTTATACAATTTTCAAAAATAATATTACATTAAAGCCTTTTTAAACTGCATTCTAATAGGCTTCACAGATTTCTAAACTTTATATTTTTAAGTATTAGTTGTTTCGTTTGTTATCGTTCTTGAGGATTTTTACAAATGTTTGCATTTGCAGGGTCAGCAAGGTGTTGATGGTTTACGAGGAAAACCTGGAGCTACTGGACTGCCTGTGTGTATAATATCATATTAGACCATGAATTCCGACATAGCTGCACACAAGTGCACACAAACAGTGTTGTTTTTAAATGCATTTTTAGGGCAATCCTGGTCCACGTGGAACACAAGGCCCTAAGGGATCCAAAGGAGAACAGGTAATGCCACGCTATGCTCATATGTGTGTTATCAAGTGTGCATATGTTTTGTAGGATTTCAGATTTCATTATTTATGTTTTGGATTGGCAGTCATAAACAACATGTGGTAGAAATCAGAGGCATGTCACGTACTTCAGTAAGATGAGTTAGATGTGTGTGTACGTTCACACTGTATAAGATTAATTCTTGGCGTTACGTCTTTTTCTCACATGCTTTCTGTTATTGTCTGTCATTTTCTCTCTTTCTCAAAGGGTCAGAAGGGTAAACAGGGTCAGCAGGGAGAGCGTGGCAGCAGAGGATCACCGGTAAGAGGACAAAACACTTAGAAATGTGATAATTAAAAATATATATTCTAAAATAATTTGTATAGGGAGAAGAAATATGAATCTATATTCATATTTCAAAGAAAAAAACTAAAGCAAAACCATCTGCCAAATTAAGAAATATGTGCATAATTAATATAAACGTAAAGGACAATTGTGAAATTTAAGCACCCTCAGATGTCATTACTTTACAGCAAAAAGAAATGTACACATTATATCATTATATTATGCAATAACATTATAATATACAATAATTGCTTATATTTTCTGCATTTACATATTTTTGTGAATTATATAATTAAAATGTTTATAAATTAAATAAAACAAAATCATTGATAAAAAAATGAAATAATTGTGCATTATTTATATATATGTAATTGTAAATTGTTTATTTAATTTTCAATTTATAAGTTATATAATATTTATCTATTTATTTATTTTTATTTTATAGTATATAGTTTATTCCATATATTATGTACGTTTATATATATAGTTAAAGTCAGAATTATTAGCCCCCCTGAATTATTAGTACCCCTGTTTATTATTTTCCCCAATTTCTGTTTAACAGAGAGAAGATTTTCTCAACACATTTCTAATCATAATAGTTTCAATAACTTATCTCTAATAACTGATTTATTTTATCTTTGTCATGATGACAGTAAATAATATTTGACTAGATATTTTCAAGACACTTCTATACAGCTTAAAGTGACATTTAAAGGCTTAACTAGGTTAATTAGGTTAACTAGGCAGGTTAGTGTAATTAGGCAAGTTATTGTGTAATGATGTTTTGTAGACTATCGGGAAAAAAATAGCTTAAAGGGGCTAATAATTTTGTCCTTAAAATGACTTTAAAAAAAATTAAAACTGCTTCTATTTTAGCCGAAATAAAACAAATAAGACTTTCTCCAGTAGAAAAAATATTATCAGACATATTGTGAAAATGTCCTTGCTCTGTTAAACATCATTTGGGAAATATTTAAAAAAGAAAAACAAATTCAAAAGAGGGCTAATAATATACAGACTTCAACTGTATATTATATATATATTTATTTTCTTTTTTAATTATTATTTTTATTTTATAATTATATAATTTATTCCTAATGTATTCTTAAAAATCTTCAGTAAGGTACTTTGTATAAAAGCATCTGCCAGATAAATAAATAGAAAATACCATATTGCCCTTATTTATTGTTATATAATAATAATAAATAATAATAATAATAATTCATATTATTATTATTATTATTATTATTATTTAGAAATATGCAAGTATGCATGCTTGTCTGCATATAGCTTTTTATATTATTTATTAGTTATACAAATTAAAATAAATTAAATTATAATTTTTTTTTGTTAATATTTTTTGAGTTGGCGGGTCATTCCGCTGTGGCAACCTCTGAAGTAGAGACTAAGCCGAAGGAAAATGAATGAATGAATGAAATTTTTTTATAATGTATTTTTTATTTATTTTGTGGTGAACGTTTTTGCTCTACATATATCACCCTAGGACAATTTAATGGGATTCCCACAGTAGTATCTTTTCCCTTTTGCTTAAACATCTCTTTCTGTCTGTCTTCTCCTCAGGGTGTTGTTGGTTTGCCAGGTCCTCGAGGTACTGTGGGGCGAGAAGGACGAGAGGGTTTTCCTGGCACAGATGGACTGTCTGGGAAGGATGGAAGCAGAGGAATACCTGTAAGAATTCATTTGCAAACCTGTGATTCCTGATCTATGGTCTGAACAGTATATCTTACAGGTTTTCTCTCTCTTTCAGGGCGATCAAGGAGATGATGGAGAGTTTGGTTTGCCTGGTAAATCTGGTGCACCTGGAAAAGTTGGCGTCATCGGTTTGCCAGGCCCACAGGGATCATTCGGTCCAAAGGTCAGAATTACATTTTACCACATTTATAATCTTTTAAATTCATGTTTCCTAAAAGTGTTTATTTAAAAATGGCAAGGTTAGAAAATAAGATATTATATTTATTACGACATTTATAATAATATATATATATATATATGATCTTAAACTCTGAAAACTGGAAATTTACTATAATCTTCGGCCCCGTTTACACTAATGCGTTTTCGTTTTGGAACAGCGTTTTAGATCAAAAGTGATCCGCGTCCACACTAGCGTTTCATCTAGCGTTTCTAAACATATCTCCGTCCACACTACTCCACCAAAAACGTATATCACGTGACCATTCGCGCACTCTGGGTATGCGCGTCCAAGTATAAACGGGAAGCATGTGTCTCGCTCGGCATTTGGCTATTGTTAGTCAACAAACGCTGGTAGAACGATGAACGTGAGCAATTAGCGAGTGCTCGAACAATAGCTTGCCTCTTGCGAATATATGCAGCTGCTGTAGTAAAAAGGCAGAATTTAACTGCACAATGGCGCCTAAAACAGACAACAGTGCAAACAACGCTCCCATTTCTGTGTCCATGTTGTTGTTTACAGTGAAGGCTGGTCTGCCGTCTTCCGGTAACATTATAGTCATGTGATAGGGGCTTGACAAATAAGGGAAGGATACGCAATGACCCAAAAGCCCCAATCAGGTAGAGAATCTCAGCAGCCACGCCTCCGTTTTCAGATGTCTCCGTTTTCCCCCATCTACACTGAGACGGAGCAGCAGCATTTTCGAATAAAAACGACCTCTCCATCGTTTTCAAAACGCTCCGTTTTTGGGGCTCGAAAACTCCGGCGTAGTGTGGATGGACGTCGTAACCGTAGCAAAACTTATGCATTTTAAAACGAAAACGTATTAGTGTAAACGGGGCCTTCTATGTGAAGCTGCTTTGACACAATCTATATTGTAAAAGCGCTATAGAAATAAAGGTGAATTGATTTGAATTAAATATGTATTTTATATGGTTTTTAATATTATACAAAAAAGCACAAAATAATGTCAGATTAAATGTTTTTGCTATGATAATTTTGTCTTCGACTTTATATATGAATGAATGTATGTATATACACAGTTGAAGGCAATGTCCTCCTGTGAGTTTTTTTTCCCAAATATTTCCCAAAAAATTATTGTTTTTGATTGTCTACAGAACAAACCACTGTTGTCCAATAACTTTCCTAGTTAACCTAATTAATCTAGTTAAGGCTTTAAACCACACTTTAATGTATATACTAGTATCTTGCACAATAACTAGTAAAATATTATTTACTGTCATCATGGCAAAGACAAAATAATGTAGTTATTAGGAGCTACTTATTAAAACTATTAAGTTTAATGATATGTTTAAAAAAATCTTCTCTTTGTTAAACATCACTTGGGAATTGCTTTGAAAAAAACTAAACAAATATACATATATATATTGTTTGGGTTTTCTTACATCCATATTATAAGGCATTGTTATTAGAAGTCGTTGATATTATTATAAATTATTATATTATATATATATATATATATATATATATATATATATATATATATATATATATATATATATATATATATATATATAAATAAAATAAATAGAATATCATTTAAAAATATATATATTTTACATGTGTTTTGTTTTCCTATTTATATTATGTTTATATTAAAAATGACAAAAACTCTAAATACAACAAAATATAGTTAAATATGTGTATACAGTCATGTACAAATACTGCTTCATGTTAATGTGCTGATGTATTTAGGGTGAGCGAGGTCTCCCTGGTCACCCCGGCCCTTCAGGAAAGAGAGGATTTAAGGGAGGAATGGGTCTTCCTGGACCTCAGGGAGACCGGGGATCTAAAGGCCAACCTGTGAGTACCACACACACACACACATACATATACACACATGTTGGTTTTGGTGGTTTACGAGTAGGGTATATATCCTTTAGCATCAATATCAATATGCGCAAATCTGTAATAGTCCAATTTCAAGTCACTTTAAACCATTTGGACACAAGAATATATATTTTCTCCAATCCAACAGAGATTAATTGTGTTTACGATGAAGATATACCATGTTATTATTGAATTTCTGCACGTCAGTACTGTTAAACTCCACCAAAAACCATAAAGCGCTGTTTATTTCATGTTTATGTGTCTTCTGTTGTTTTCATTTGTGCTTTAATTTATTTTATTTTGCATATTTTTTTTAATTATTTTGTAGATTTTTATGCAGATGCACTCCCCCAAAAATCATCCCAATCAATGTAAAATTATGAATTCTTTCCAAATAGAGTCATCTTCATATCGCAATATATAACTAAATATTGCAATGTCAGTTTTTTACAATATCATGCAGCTCTATTTATGAGGATTGTCCATAGGCTTAGTGTATTTTATACCGCTTATTATATGACCTTACTCCCAAACCCAACCATGACAGGACGTCTGTGGCAAAATTTGAATGTGAAAAGACCCTGTTAGGTATGATTTAAACCATTGTTATTACGTCCTCATAAACCACCTAAGTCAGACCCATGTCATTATGCTAATTTCTGTCCTCATAAACCTCCAAAACCTGTAGACACACACACTATTAATTCAATTTAATTCAAGTTTATCTGTATAGCGCTTTTCACAACAATTATTGTTTCAAAGCAGCTTTACAAATGTGCATATTACTGCATTACAATCAAATTCAGTTAGTTAGCATATCTTTATAAGTTACTAATAACTTAAATAATTAACTAGTAGCTAATAGCTTTTAACAGTTAAAGTTATTATATATAAGCATAGTTAATGTGCAGTTATATAGTATAGGTGATGTCTATGTGTACATGTTCAATAGAGTGTATTAAGTGTATGTGTTGTTCTCGAAAACACTATTAGCACTGCTGTTGTTCAACTTTAACTCACAATATATCGTTTCAGCATTGAAATCACAATGTGCAAATCTGTAATAGTCCAATTTCAAGTCAATTTAAACCATTTGGTCACAAGAATATATATTTTCTCCAATCCAACAGAGATTAATTGTGTTTACGATGAAGATATACCATGTTATTATTGAATTTCTGCACATCAGTACTGTTAAACTCCACCAAAAACCATAAAGCGCTGTTTATTTCATTTTTATGTGTCTTCTATTGTTTTCATTTGTGCTTTAATTTATTTTATTTTGCATATTTTTTTATTATTTTCTAGATTTTTATGCAGATGCACTCCCCCAAAAATCATCCCAATCAATGTAAAATTATGAATTCTTTCCAATTAGAGTCATCTTCATATCGCAATATATAACTAAATATTGCAATGTCAGTTTTTTACAATATCGTGCAGCTCTATTTATGAGGATTGTCCATAGGCTTAGTGCATTTTATACCGCTTAATATATGGTCTTACTCCCAAACCCAACCATGAAAGGACATCTGTGACCCTGTTAGGTATGATTTTAACCATTGTTATTATGTCCTCTTAAACCACCTAGTTCATACCCATGTCATTATGCAAATTTCTGTCCTCATAAACCCCCAAAACCTGTAGACACACACTATTAATTCAGTTTAATTCAAGTTTATCTGTATAGCGCTTTTCACAACAATTATTGTTTCAAAGCAGCTTTACAAATGTGCACACTATTGCATTACAATCAAATTCGGTTAGTTAGCATGACTAGCATAGCTTTTAAAAGGTAAAGTTACTTTATATAAGCATAGTTAACCTGCAGTTATATAGTATATAGGTGATGTCTATGTGTAGATGTTCAATAGAGTGTATTAAGTGTATGTGTTGTTCTCAAAAACACCATTAACACTGCTGTTATTCACTATTGACTCACATACACACTGTATACTGCTTATAAAGACCCAGACTTTTTTTTTAGCAAAGCATTAATAGTAATCTTTGATTTAGGGTGACATCGGGGAACCCGGCTTTCCAGGAATGCTGGGAATGTTTGGACCAAAGGTGAGTTTTTTTTCAGCCTTTGCCAGACATTCATTCGTTTTCATTCAGCTTAGTTGCGGATTTTTCAGGGGTTGCCACAGCGGAATGAACTGAAAACTTATCTAGCATGTGTTTTATATTGCGGATGCCCTTCCAGCTGCAACCCAGTACTGGGAAACACCCATCCACACTCATTCTCACACACACACACACATACACACAAACACACACATACACACAAACACACACACACACACAAACACACACACTCATACACTCATACACTACAGCCAATTAAGTTAATCCAATTCACCTATAGCACGTCTTTGGACTGTGGGGAAACCCACGCCAACACAGGGAGAACATGCAAACTCCACACAGAAATGCCAACTGACCCAGCCGGGACTTGAACCTTCAACCTTCATGCTGTGAGGCGACAGTGCTAACCACTGAGCCACTGTACTGCCCCTTATTGTCAGAAAATATCTGATTTAAAAAGTAAGAAACAGAAGTGTGTGTGTCAGCCCAAGAAAAACAAACACAAGACTAGATTGATCATTTCAGAAAGTGTATCTTCCTCCGGGACGCGTGTTTTCATCCACACACTCAAAGAGCCTCATAATTCACACTAACAGAGGTGTATTTTTGTCAAGAGGCGAGATGTTTTTCACAAACCTGCAGTCATGAGCTCATAAAACAGGACAAGCATGTGTGGTTGTGGTGTCACCGTGCTCTCCTAATTCACTCAGACTCAAACTAGAAGAACTAGAGTGGAAAAATTAAGCCCACCGGTGGTCAGTGGTCTGACAGTGAGGAATAGCCACATGTTTTCATGGTGTCTGTGGTCTCTGAATGTTCCGCTTCATTGACACTCTTCTCTAGAGCTCTTCATAACACACACACACACACACACACACACACACACACAACACACACATTAATACTGATGTTCGGTTCGACACAGCTGTGTATTTGTGTGTTGTTTATGAATGCTTTTTCGGTTGTTTGTTTAGGGGCCTCCTGGAGACTTTGGACCAAAGGGGATTCAGGGACCCAAAGGACCCCAAGGCAACATGGTCTGTCTGTCTAGATATCTCACCGTCCGTCTGTCTGTCTGTCTGTCTGTCTATATCTATCTATCTATCTATCTATCTATCTATCTATCTATCTATCTATCTATCTATCTATCTATCTATCTATCTATCTATCTATCTATCTATCTATCTATCTATCTATCTATCTATCTATCTATCTATCTATCTATCTATCTATCTATCTATCTATCTATCGTTCTATCTATCTATCTATCTATCTATCTATCTATCTATCTATCTATCTATCTATCTATCTATCTATCTATCTATCTATCTATCTATCTATCTATCTATCTATCTATCTATCTATCGTTCTATCTATCGTTCTATCTATCGTTCTATCTATCGTTCTATCTATCTATCGTTCTATCGTTCTATCTATTTATCGTTCTATCTATATTTATCATTCTATCTATCGTTCTATCTATCTATCGTTCTATCTATCTATCTATCTATCTATCTATCTATCTATCTATCTATCTATCTATCTATCTATCTATCTATCTATCTATCTATCTATCTATCTATCTATCTATCTATCTATCTGTAGTTCTATCGTTCTATCTCTGTCTATCTATCTATCTATCTATCTATCTATCTATCTATCTATCTATCTATCTATCTATCTATCTATCTATCTATCTATCTATCTATCTATCTATCTATCTATCTATCTATCGTTCTATCTATCGTTCTATCTATCTATCGTTCTATCGTTCTATCGTTCTATCTATTTATCGTTCTATCTATATTTATCATTCTATCTATCGTTCTATCTATCTATCGTTCTATCTATCTATCTATCTATCTATCTATCTATCTATCTATCTATCTATCTATCTATCTATCTATCTATCTACTATCTATCTATCTATCTATCTATCTATCTATCTATCTATCCATCTGTAGTTCTATCGTTCTATCTCTGTCTATCTATCTATCTATCTATCTATCTATCTATCTATCTATCTATCTATCTATCTATCTATCTATCTATCTATCTATCTATCTATCTATCTATCTATCTATCTATCTATCTATCTGTAGTTCTATCGTTCTATCTCTGTCTATCTATCTATCTATCTATCTATCTATCTATCTATCTATCTATCTATCTATCTATCTATCTATCTATCTATCTATCTATCTATCTATCTATCTATCTATCTATGTCTGTCTGTCTGTCTGTCTGTCTGTCTGTCTGTCTGTCTGTCTGTCTGTCTGTCTGTCTGTCTGTCTGTCTGTCTGTCTGTCTATCTATCTATCTATCTATCTATCATCTATCTATCTATCTATCTATCTATCTATCTATCTATCTATCTATCTATCTATCTATCTATCTATCTATCTATCTGTTGCACCTTCTTCTGTCCATCCATCTACAACTTTTGACACAATCTACAGTGTATAGATCATCATAGAATTAAAGCTGCCATGTTGTAATATCTGCATGTTGTCTTCAGGGCAGAGGTGGTTTAGCTGGACCTGTCGGTGTGATCGGCCCTATTGGTAATCCAGTGAGTATATGACTCTGCACACAGCAATATTAAACACAGTAGCTGTATTTCCATTCAAAGATGTGAATTAGATTTATGTGCAAAACTGGAATATCACATAAAAATTTTGCGAATAAAGCAGTTTTCATCTAATGGGTCAAAGTGAACAAAATATTTTTCTTACTGAAACTGGCACTAAATAATAATATCAAAAAAGGAGTTTGCTGCAGCAGGAGAAGCTACTGTGGGTCTTTTTTCTACATATAGTAAATGAGTTGCACCTCAGAGGGGGAAACGCAATGAATGCACAGTGCCTTTTGCAGGCGTGAGACGCTCTTTGTGAGTGCAGATGCTCAAGACAGTTCTGGGGGTTATAATAATAATATAATAATAATAATAGTACTGAATCACTGTGATGATGGACTTTTGCTGAGGGATTTTAGAAAGATGTTCAGATGTTTTACAATGTGCTCGCTCTGCTGGTTTGTCCATTAATGCTGTCCCATCGCACAAATTATCATCATCACATGACCTGTTGTAACAAAATCACATGACTTTGTTGATGTACATACTGTAATTTATTCAGTACATGTGTTTCCATTGTAGTTTATGCACATTTTTTCTATTCGGATAAAATATTTATCCTGATCAGTTTTTTATTCACATTTTCCAAATATATGCGCATTTCCATTTCCATTAAGCACATTTTTATTTGATATTTCAACATGCACGTAAAATAGTTGGATGGAAACATTAGCTATTGACCCTCTGCTGGCTCTGTTCTCACACTCACATCTCTCTGCAGGGCCCAAGAGGGGATACGGGCAGCAGAGGAGAGCTGGTGAGAGATGATGGATCTCCTCTTTCTTTTCACTCATTGATAATTCTGTGGATTATACATGTTTCTCATACACACTTTATTTCCACACAGGGTGTTCAGGGTCCTCGAGTGAGTCTTTACAGTCACAGCATTACAGATCATCCATTCATTACTCTATTATTTTATTTTAAGGTTACCTGTGTGTTTCTGACAAATTTTTTTGTGTTATTCAGGGAGCTCCTGGACCACGTGGACCTCCGGTAAAGCTTCTTTAATTTGATTTAGATTATTTATGTTCAATTTACCATAGTTTTCATTTAATGGCTAAAGAATTACCAATAAAGATATGCATTAAAGGGATAGTTCACCCAAAAATGAAAATTCTGTCATCATTTACTCATCCTCCACTTGTTTTGAGTTCTGTTGTACACAAAACAAGATATTTTGAAGAATGTTAGAATAAAACAGTTATTGACTTTCATAGTATTTTTTCTTCCTACTATGGATGTCAATAGCTGCTTTTTTCCAACATTCTTCAGGATACATTTTTTTGTGTTCAATAAATTCATAAAACTTTAAAACTGCTTGGGCCTTATCATACACCTGGTGCAATAAGGCGCAAGACGTGTTTGCCGCGATTTGTTGCTATTTTCAGACCAACGCAATCTTAATTTTCCTGTTTTGTGCCACGTTGTTTAAATAGTAAATACATTTGCGCCACTTTGTGGACTCATGGGTGTGCCGGTCTAAAATATAGGTGTGTTAAGGCGCATTGTTGGCACGTTGCTATTTTGAGGAATTAAAATAGACTGCGCCATTGACCAACTAAAAGCTGCTCTAAAGTGCAGCGCAGAGCGCATTAGTTGTGCGCCTTAAATGCACACACATTTTTTAATACACGCAGGATATACGCAAATATCTTTATGAATGAAAAATAATTTAAGTATTAAAATGTTACAAAAGTATTAATTTCTACATAATTATAAAAACCACTGGCTCCATGCCATCTCGGGGGGCTTTTTCAGTTTATTCATGACAATTTGCATTTGTATAATGTTATTTTTATTAGCAGTATTATTTATTATATGCATATTTATATTTGTTTTATTAAAAACAAGTTTAGATTTGTCCACCTGTCGGGTTTTGGAGACGTCTGCATCACCATATGGGGCATAAGAATAGGACGTGTGTTTGAATATAACTTCGTTTTTGACCAGACTTTGTTATTATTGTTCATTTATTCGTTTGCTGGAAAAAAGAACTGAATTTAGAAATAGTTTTGAAACAAATCTTTGCACTTAACAAACTAAATTAAATATGTAGGCTAATGATGTCTTCAGTGAAGTGTATAACACCGTTTCCTTATCCACGAAAGTACAGGAGTAAAGTAAAGAGGCCGAATGGAGGAGGCTCGTTCTTTATCCTTGTGCTGCAGATGGTCTATTTAACTGTTTTCTCGCTAGTGAAGCGTTCAGTTTTTCCACTTACAGAGTCCGCCGTGTTAATAGCAAATGCGCCATGGCACGATGCAACTGACTCTTAAAGGGAATGGGAGAAGAGACTCTAATTGGTTTAATGCATGTTCTAAACACACCCATAACTCATTAAGAGATTAAGCACAACCCTGTTAGACCATGCGCTCGGGTGCAGAGCATATTTTTCCGTTCTTAAAATAGCAAAAGTGGATTCGGACACATTGTTAATGCTGTTGCGCCGTGCGCTTTAGACTGCACCTAGATCATTAAAATAGAGCCCCTTGAGTGTGAGGAAATTATGAGGGTATTTTCAGTTTTTATTGATCTGTCCCTTTAAGAATAGTTTTTTTTTAACTGATGGTGTCCTCAAATATCCCAGTAAGTTGTCAAAATATTGGCCTCA
This sequence comes from Danio kyathit, assembly GCA_903798195.1. NCBI lineage: Eukaryota > Metazoa > Chordata > Actinopteri > Cypriniformes > Danionidae > Danio > Danio kyathit. Next base: position 8,777,864 of record LR812539.1, read on the forward strand.
TACCAAAGCAGCTCCATCCAGAAATAAACAATATATATCTTTCTGCAATGTTTAAATAATATCATTAGAAGTCATATATGGTTATGTATTTTGTTTTTCTCTACAGGGCCCACCGGGAATCCCGCTGGCTATGGTAAAATCTTTGGTCACGCTTTACAATAAGGCTTTGTTAGTTAATGACATGAACTAATAATGAACAAGACTTGTACAGCATTGATTAGTTTAACATTGATTATACTAATGCATTATTAAAATACAAATTCATGCTTGTAAACATTAAGGTAATGTACAGTGAGGTAATATGAACAACTTTGATTCCGTTAACTGTTATCTGTTCATATTACTAGACATTATGAATAGTAGATGTAATATTAAATAAATATTTGACATATAATCTATTATTAACCTTATTGTTAAGTGTTACTGAATTAACTTGATTATTATATGATATTTATATATGTGTGTTTTTTCCTTTTATTCATTTATTTATTCATTCAATTACACATTCAGTGTTATATTTTGTGCATTTATGTTATTAAATTTGCTTGTTTGCATGCGTGTGTGTGTGTGTGTGTGTGTGTGTGTGTGTTTTAGAATCAGGATTTTGGTCTCGGTGTAGTTCAGCCAGTTTTCCGAGAGACTCATACACAGAAAATTGAGGTGAGCTCATTCAAACACACACACCATTTATAATGCTTTATTGGGTGTTTATATGGTGGTGTTTGCATGTTCTCTCAGGGTCAGGGTCTGACGAACATGCCCCGGTGTTCTTGACGTTGCATTGTGTTTTTTGCTGTTTAATAGGGTGTTAATGTGATGTTTTAAAGGCTGTCTGAATGTTCTCTCAGGGTCGGGGTCTGCTGGACATGCCCATGTTGGATCAGGCTCCAGAAATCCTGCGAACGCTTGATTATCTGAGCTCTCTAGTCCACAGCCTGAAGAACCCGCTGGGCACACGAGACCATCCTGCTCGACTCTGCAGAGACCTGCATGATTGCCGGGACACGCTTTACGATGGTGCGTGTGTGTGTGCTGGTTTGGGTGGTTTACAAGGACAGAAATTTGACATAGGTATTCCAACACTGAGGTGGTTTATGAGGACATGACTTGTGTTTTATGACATTCAAAATTCAAAAAAGGGTAGGATCATATAATAAGCATTTTTACAGTAACATTATGCAAGTGTTTCCCAACCCAGTTCCTGAAGGCACACCAACAATTCACATTTTCAACCGCTCCCTAATCAAACACACCCGAATCAACTCATCAGAATATTAGAAGAGACTCCAAACCTGAAGGTAGTGGGTCAGATAAGGGAGACATCCAAAATATGTACTGTTGGTGTGCCTTTTGGAACAGGGTTGGGAAACACTGGCGTAATGTATTGTTACTGTAATAAATGCTTATTATATGGTCCTACCCCTGGCTAATTGAATGTCATAAAACACCATTAAATATGATTTTAAGCATTTTGAGTTACACCAGTGGAGAGTCTTCACTGCATTGCAAAAAAAATATGGCCTTCTTTAAGCAAGCTACACACTTTAACATTTAGTTTGTGTACAAATGACATCTAGTTTAAAGGGGTAACAGTACTTATTAGTGAGTGTGTCTTGTTCAAATGGTTTTGTAAGGGTGAATCCCGCCTGAAACACATGTTTAGGATCATATTTCACCCAAAATGTAGAAGGGAAAATAGTGTTTTTAGACTGGCATGGTGACATTTTAGCATGAAAGCATGTCTCTGCCAAAAACAAGAACAATTCAACTTGAAAAAAATGTCAACTTAAAGCCTACATAAGCTCGAAACAGCGATTTTTGATTACCTTAATCTGACTAAAGTCATAACTAGGGCCAGACGGAATCTGCGGACGTTTTTTGCAATTTCTGCGGAGAATTTTGGTAAAAATCTGCGGATTTCTGCGGAATTATTTTGGGAGTCTCATAACTAAAATGTTAATATGTGAAATATGTGTAATTTAAAAACTGAATAAATTCAGATTTACACACATTTACTCAAGTAAATAAACAGAATTAATGATGGGCTAGAAATCTGCGGAATTCTGCGCACGCAGATTCCGTGTGGGCCTAGTCATAACTGAACTAAACAGAAATGGAATTAAGACGTGGAGTATGCAGATATTAGTGGCATTATTGAAGTAAACACCGCAATCAAACTATTACTGTCATGTAGGACTTTTCGCCATATTTTCCGACAAGATCCACACACGCGGCTGTCAGTAAAGGACCGCACACACACAAACACACACACACACACACACACACACACACACACACACACACACACATCGTGAAATGCGGAAGTTTTTTTTCTTTCCCTTTGGGGTGCGTTATTAAATTTCATAACACTCTCACCAGTCCTTACTCCTTACTTGCGTCTGATACTCCAGTTTGTCACAGCGGCATCCAATGAAATGTTTATGAGTTAAAGTGAAACTGCCGAACTACAGTTAAAGCCAGGTATCCTGCTGATTTGATTCAGAAGGGCACTTTTTTGTCAGACGGTTCACCGGTCAGGTATACATCCGCGTTAAAATATCAAGGTGAAAGTCTTCATAGCTTGCGTAGAATAGACCCAGCTCCCAACCCAATTTTAAGAATAGATTAACGGCAATATTTTTTTTATCGAGCGATAAGAGTCTCGCGTTAACGTTAACGCCGATAACGGCCCACCACTAATATATATATATATATATATATATATATACAGTAGAAGTCAGAATTATTAGCCCCCTTTGAATTTTTTTTTCTTCTTTAAATATTTCCCAAATGTTTAACAGAGCAAGGAAATTTTCACAGTATGTCTGATAATATTTTTTCTTCTGAAGAAAGTCTTGTTTGTTTTATTTCGGCTAGAATAAAAGCAGTTTTACATTTTTTTCAAATCATTTTAAGGTTAAAATTATTAGCCCCTTTAAGCTATATATTTTTTCAATAGTCTACAGAACAAACCATCGTTATACAATAATTTGCCTAATTACCCTAACCTGCCTAGTTAACCTAATCAACCTAGTTAAGCCTTTAAATGTCACTTTAAGCTGTATAGAAGTGTCTTGAAAAATATCTAGTCAAATATTATTTACTGTCATCATAGCAAAGATAAAATAAATCAGTTATTAGAAATGAGTTATTAAAACTATTATGTTTAGAAATGTGTTGAAAAAATCTTCTCTCCGTTAAACAGAAATTGGGGGAAAATAAAAAGTTTTGAAGACGTTTTCAAGAAAACATTCCAATAATCTTTCATTAATTTCCAATTAATTTTATTTTTAGCTTGTATCAAAAACAGGCATCCAGATTTTTAAAAATAGTTTAACTACTAAAAACAAGCAAATAAATCAGCCAGTGGGAAAAGCTAGATGGACAAAAAAAGTTTAAAACTATGAAGTTTTTTTATTTTTATTAATAGTTATTACAATGATCTTAGTACAATTATGCATATATGGGACATTCTACCAGAAACATAAATGATCTGTCCCTGAAACAAAAACATAAATACAGTGAATTAAACGTATTTCATCCCAAAAACAATTCTAAAATGGCCTGATGGTTGATTTCTGTGAGTTGTTCTGTAAAGGAATATGTCGTTCATTTGGTTCACAGATTTTCTCTTTATCAAAAACACTTTACAAATGTAAAAACCCTGTCCTTGTCCTTGTCCTCAGCCCAATTGAACCTACAGATTTGCTAGATTAAAGCTATTTAGAAAACAAATCCTTCAGAAATAGCAAGTTTATGTTGTTATTATTCACATGAATTGATTTAAATTCTACAAATAAATCCTATTTTACTGTCGTCCCCATGTTTCTATCAGTTTTGGCACTTTTGCATTAAATCGAACATAAAATGCGTGCAATACACCTTTAAGGCTGTGACTCGGAAGTGACATCATTTGATGGAGAAGACATTAAGACAGTGATCAAGGATGCAATGTTGCATTCAAAAAATAAATGACAAAGGCACTCTTTATCCACATTGCAGAAACCACAGATATCCTCCATTTCAATGTACTTTGATAAAAGCGATTTTACTGGGTAAATTGTATGTAGTATTTTAAAGTGAATTTCCTTAATTTTATTATTAATAGTGTATTTGAAGGGAGTTAACCAGGCTCTTTTCCAATTAATATTAACTATAATAGAGTTCCAGAAAAATTTGCCTCTAGGAGTAATTTTATTTTGCTTCTAAAAATATTACGAATATGTTTGTTAGTACATTTTTTTATCAGTCAACTCAACAACTTCTAAACGTAATTTTGGGTTTACAAAAAAACAAGTTGAATCATTTTTATAGGGATAGATTTAATAACTAAATTAAATTCTCTAAACAATATTGGGGAATTGTAAATAGACATGAATTGTTCATATGATAGAATATTCCCGGAACTGCCACAAAGTTTTAAAAGATGATTAATGTCTCTATTTAACCAATTTACTAAGAATAACGATTTATTCTAAGAGGTTATATTACCATTATTCCAAACAAAAGAGGTGTGAGGAGAAAAATTGTGACAGTAACAAATTTTCCAAGCAAGAAGGGCTTGTTGATGAAATTTAGAGAGTTTAAAGGGGATTTTAGAAATAGTATAATCACGTAAAAAAAAATTTAAGCCACCTATAGCCAAATATATTTTTAAAAAGACAAACATCAGTTATTATTTTACATTAAAAGATATAATTTTTTATTATGAAAACAAATCCAACAAATGTCTCGAATATATTGTTAATCTCCTTATTCTACTGGCAACGTTTTACATACACAAACAGAAATTTGCTAAATCATCTCCCACATTAACAGTTTTTTTTATCGAGTTTGACTTCTTTATTTCTACTGTGAAATTGTTGAAAAGCAAAAAATCTGAGATATGCATCAATTATTCTGACACTTTTTTTGATTCCCCTGTCAACTCTTAAAATCATTGGATGTAGAAATGCTGTACACTATACTTTGCGTAATTAATTTATTTTTATTGATTCATCTTTGTTTTTTACTATTGTTATTTTAGTTTTTTTATGTTTCATATTTTAGATTGTATTGTATGTTTGTTCCTGATGGTTATGCAATAAAAAAAAAAAAAGTGATCAAGAATGCGTTTTAGAATTGAATTGTATGATTTTATGCTTGTTTTTGTATGTTTTTTTGAGGAGGACAAGCTTAAAGGTCAGGCCCCCTGTCACAGTGAAAATGTACATTTCTGGTAGAATGTCCCATATAATCTTGCATATTAGATCAAGAATATTTGATCAAAGTTCTAGTATGTAAAAATATGTGCGTCATAAAAGTAGGCTAAAATAAGTTCTTCATAAGAGACGTCACTAAAACAAGTATTATGTAAAAGTATGATGTTTTTTATGTTCATTTAAGTTTTTGCAGTGTGGGCTAACCAGTATAGATTGCTGTAGTAATGAAGGAATTCCCACTGTCAAATTTCAGTTTTCATGTTCTATTTTTGCTCAGTTATTTGTGGTGTGATTTTCATTTTTGCATTTGTTCAGGCACTTACTGGATCGACCCAAACCTGGGCTGCTCCTCAGACTCTATAGAAGTGATGTGTAATTTCAGCGGTGGCGGACGCACGTGTCTAAGACCCATCACCACAGCCAAGGTCTCTCATGTTCAGCTTTCAGATCGTCAGAAGCCTACTTCAGAGGGTTTGTTTATCTAAAAAGATTGATAATTGTGTGTTAATGATGGTGTCTAATGTCCTGTTTAAAGCTGGAGTTCAGTGTTGGACGTGTTCAGATGAACTTCCTGCATCTGCTGAGCGCCGGAGCGGAGCAACGAATCACTATCCACTGCTTGAACGTGACTATCTGGAGCCACGCCCCTAACCAGCCTCCTTCCCAGAATGCAGTTCAGTTCCACGCATGGACCGGAGAGGTGCTGGAGCCGGATGTGTTGGAGGACACCTGCTGGGTGAGCATGAGCTTAAAATAAAGTGCAAAAAATGGTTCTTGATACAACTTTGAAGATTCAAATTCACATTTTGTTTGTCATACAGAGCTATGCAGAGTGTGATATACAGTGAAATGCTTACACAATCACTCGTGACCTTGAAATAGTAACAACTGCACGATATTGTAAAATTTGACATTGTGATGTTTTGTTTTTCTGCGATATACAGTATATTGCGATATGAATACAATTTCACCAGATGGCTTTAATATCTATTTGGTAAGGATTCAGGTACAGAAACTGAATATTTAAATGTAAAAGAGCACTGCATGGTCATTTCATTTTTATAGTCAAATCATTTTTATTAATTTAAATAACTTACACCCTTTAAAAAAAGCATTTTAGAACAAAAAATAAAAAAAGCGCCCAATGTTGAAGTGGTTCATCATAAAACAGAAAACATATAAAATATTATTTATTACTTTCAGCAGTTTCTTATGTAAATTCAAAGGGTTTTCTGTTCAATAACACTGGAATTTTTCATTAATAGCAATGCATTTGGATATGGAAGGCTTTCAAAATTTGGTAGGTGGAAAATACATAAAAAAATGGTATAGCACCTCTTATCAGTTGGAATGCAATAACTTTTGGATACATTATGGTAGAGACATTTTTCTTTTTTCCTATGATTACAGACATGTGCAGGAACAACCCAAATTAATTACAGCAACCTAGACCACACAGAACCTAAAAGGCAGACTTTCAAATCTGACTAAAAAAACAAAATACAAAAAGCGCCTCTTTTTTTAGGTGTTTATTATAACACAGACAACATAGACAGTTATTTTAAACACTTTCAGTAGTGTTTTATGAAAATTCAAAGGGTTTTCTTTAAAATGATACCAAATTTTTGCATTTCCACCTCTGCATGTGGATTTGGGAAGCTTTTAAATTTGGGTAGGCAAAATCCAGGCGGAAAACCCCAAAATAGCACCAGGGTTTATAAACTTACAAATGGTACAATTCCTTCGGTCTCAATATGCTTATACCATCACAGGCCTTAAAACACATGCTGATGATAAACTTTTGCTCCATTATTTATGGTAAAAATCTTCAATGACTCCACAAATCCCATGTTCTGAACTGCAGTGTTGAGCTGGTTCCTTTAAAAGAGTAATTAGTTGTAGTTACTAGTTACTTCTCACAAATAGTAACTGAGTTACATAATTATAAAAGTAACTAATTATCAGGGAAAGTAACTATTGCGTTACTTAAAAAAATCTAATGTCAAATGACAACAAAATAAATATAAAACAGTGTACACTAATCTACACTATTTAAATGTTGTTGTGGGACAAAGTGAGAGACAACGGCAGCATGTCCTCAACTATAGATCCAGATATAATTGATATACAGTGTAATTCTGTCTGAGTAATAAGTGTTTGCTGTGGAGAAAAATCAAGTTCTATTTGCTTTGACGTCGTGGCTTCGTCTCCTCCTTTGGTAGCAGAGCTCACGTTATCACCTGCGGAGCCACTAATTTTGTGGCGGCATGTGACGATGTGAGGTGCTTCATTAGATTAGTTACTCGTCCAGTTTGCATATGCTCCCTTTGAACTTGTTGGTAACGCCGTTAGTAACGCCATTTATTTACAGTGCGATGTGACTATTGTGGATGCACACATTGCGATATCGATGCTAAAGCAATATATTGTGCAGCAATAGTAACAACAATAACAAAATAAAAATAACAACAATAAAATCTAAACTATGGAGAAATAGAAGTTATGAGGCAGAAAATAAAAGGAAATATAAAATATTTAAGACTTTTAATATGGAATATATGGTTGTAGAAAAAAAGTACAAAGTATAAAAATAAAAAAGAGCTATCTGTACAAACAGAAACGTAGAAGTGTTTTGAACAAAGTCCCTGGTGCGTAAGAGAGGAAGGAGTGTATCCTATATGTGGTTGTAATATTGCGTCTGATTAGTGAATTTTAAGATTTAAGTTCTTATTTGCAGATTTAGTATTATACCTATAATGGAAAATTATGAATAATATCAAAATAAATAAATAATAATGACTATTTAAAGTGCCTTTTATTTGTAATGAATCGATCCTATTATACAAAAATTATAATAAATAATATAATTAATAATAAATCCACATGGTTAAATACACTGATTTTCCCTTTAAAAATATACATGGTTTGCTAAAAACCTCTGCTTTTGTAAACAAAAGACTTTTTATTTTTATTATTTAATATAAATAATATATGAATGTTACATTTCAACAAATTAAAATATATTATGGAATAAATGAAAAGGGGAACATAGGCTCAGTGTTATTCTACCGTTATTTATCTACTACTATAATATTTGTTATTGTTATTTATTATAATATTTATTCTAATATAAAGTTTTAAATGAGCTTTTATTTTTTTATACTTATACTTTTTTTTTTTAGTAATACAGTTCAGCAGATAATTTTGGTTTACCTGTTATATAATTATTAGGCTCATGTACAGTGCATCCGGAAAGTCTTCATAGCGCTTCACTTTTTCCACATTTGTTTATGTTACAGCCTTATTCAAAAATAAATTAAATGTATTTATTTCCTCAACATTCTTTACACAATCCCCCATAATGACAATGTGAAAAAAGAGTTTTTGAAATTGTTGCAAATTTATTAAAAATGAAAAATCTGAAAAATCACATGTACATCAGTATTCACAGCCTTTGCTCAATACTTTTGTTGACGCTCCTTTGGCAGCGATTACAGCCTCCAGTCTTTCTGAATATGATGCCACAAGCTTGGCACTCCTGTCTTTGGGAATTTTTGCCCATTCCTCTTTGCAGTACCTCTCAAGCTCTATCAGGTTGGATGGGAAGCGACGGTGTACAGCCATTTTCAGATCTCTAGAGATGTTCAATAGGATTTAAGTCTGGGCTCTGGCTTGGCCACTCAAGGACATTCACCGAATTGTTGTGAAGCCACTCCATTGATATTTTGTGCTTTGGGTCATTGTCCTGCTGGAAAATGAACCGTTGACCTAGCCTGAACTCAAGAGCACTCTGAAGCAGGTTTTCATTCAGGATGTCTCATTACATTGCTGCATTCATCTTTCCCTCTATCCTGACTAGTCTTCCAGCTCCTGCTGCTGAAAAACATCCCCACAGCATGATGCTGCCACCACCATGCTTCACTGTAGGGATGGTATTAGCCTGGTGATGAGCGGTGCCTGGTTTTCTCCAAACGTAACTCCTGGCATTCACTCCAAAGAGTTCAATTTTAGTCTCATCAGACCAGAGAATTTAGTTTCTTATGGTCTGAGAGTCCTTCAGATGCCTTTCAATTAAAAAACAACAACTCTTTTTTACACTGTCATAATGGGCTATTGTGTGTAAAATGTTGAGGAAATAAATGAATTTAATCCATTTTGAAATAAGGCTGTTACATAAAAAAAAATGTGGAAAAAGTGAAGCGCTATGAAGACTTTCCGGATGCACTTTAAGTATTTAATCTATTAATTTGAGTCATTTTAACACTTCATCTTTGTACATGTTTGTCCTCTAATATGTATATTTCATTTCAGCTTTATTCCTGTTAACTAGATTGATGTTCAGTGGTTTTAGTAGTTTTAGTCAACACAATTTTAGTCTCTTTTATAATTTGTGATCTTGTCACTGAGTTGTTTTTTAATTTTTTTTATTGGTTTAGCAATTAAATGGGCGCTGGCAGCATGCTGACTTCCTGTTCCGGGTGTCGGACCCTGCCTTACTTCCTGTCGTACGCATAAGCAATCTCCCAAAGGTGATGCCCTCATCACGCTTTCACCTTGAAGTCGGACCTGTGTGCTTCCTGTAGTGTGTGTGTGAGAGAGAGAGATTGAGAGTGACCCGCCCACGCCCCGCCCCCTTCAGAATTCAGCCAACGATTGGACTGCAGCAACAGAAAGAGGTAATGTGGGCGGGGCTGTTGGGGGGGGGATGTAGCACTAGAGACTCCTACAGTCTGAAGGAAATCCCACCCCTAGCAGTCATGGATGTCCAATCAGATTTGACTCCTGTAGAAAGCAAGCCAATCATCTCGCAGGGACGAAGACTCAGGACATCCAGGCTGGAGAAACTTACCATTTTCTCCGTCTTTCTTCCTTCTGTCTCCTTTCTTTTAGCTTCGCTCTCTCTCTCTCTCTCAAATTATTATTAATAATAAGTTATTATAATACTTTTATAATAAGAATCAACAGTTTATTGAAGAGATGAATACAATCATTGGGAGGTATTACATGTACATATACACTTATTGTTTATCTGATATTCTTATTTTATACGGTCATTTTGTCACATGTAAAGAAAAGAAATGCTAAAGTGCAATAGGAAAACAAAGAAAAAACAAGTGATTATTGATTTTATACATATATATAGATATATATATATAGATATATAAAGTGTGTGTTTCATTAAGGAAGGTTTTTCAGGGGTGTTGTCATCCAGACATATCATTTTAACACTCCATCAGACAGGGAAGTGTGACTGTGTGTGTGTTTTGTGACTTTGAATGTGTGTGTGTGTGTGTTTATGACGGATCAGTAAACAAGTCTAGTAAACCTACAGACACAGCTCGTCAGCCTGAGGTGCACCTGTCACTTTAAGAGGGCGTGTCTCAATCAGTGGGTGTGTCTTATTCAAATGAGGTTTATAAGGGCGGATCGCACAGGAAAACGTGTTTAGGTCATATTTTACACAAAAGGAGCAGACAAAATATAATGCATTGTGACATTTTAGCATGGAAGCATTTTTATGCCAAAAATGGGGAAAAAACAACTGCATAATTTTATTACAATTCTGCATGTTTATGACTTTTATTTTATTTTATATCTCACAATTATTGAAAAAAAAAGTGTTGGAAAATTTTATGAACTCAAAGTGTAAAACTCAAAATTGCTAGTTGAAAATTCTGAACTCAAAGTTGTAAAGACTGAGTTGCAAAATTAATTATAATTCTGAAAATAACCAGAACTGGGAGTAGAGCTGCACGATTAATCGTAAAAAGATCGCGATCTCGATTCGACCCCGTAGACGATCCTAATCCAGCATATATACACGATTCTGCCAATCATATTTTCAAGTTCAGGAGAGAAGCATAAAGGCGGCCGCACAAGTCTTCACGTTGTTTTACATACATTGCTCAGCAACGTGGACACCTCCAAATGGTGTTGAAAGAGTCACATACTGTATTCATAAGGTATAATTCACCCAAAAATGTCATTTCTGTCTTCATGTAATGATGTATTTGCGGCAGCGAAAACACACGTGGTTGTGAGCTGACCGTGAGCTGTTACCACAGAGAGTGCGGGTGCGCGCCTGTGAGTGATGCCTACCTTAGTGAACAGAACTGGCATACAGTAGGCTGTGAATAACAGGTAATAAAGTTGTAAATAACATTCAGTTTGTGGCACAGAGCGATCGTTTGGGAGCTGCGCGGGAAGTATGAACCGCACAGTCAAAATGAAACTGAAAGCGCGCACATCATTCAAATAATCATATCGCATTTTAGAGTTATGATTACGACAAGCATATAATATGTTTTTCTTTCATATTTAACACAGTGTTGTGCATGAGAATAAATGTTTAACAGTGTCAGTATAACTACTCTAGCCTATATAATGTTGAATATAATGCGAAAGGGAATCTGATAATGACAAATGTCGGATTTTACCAGTAGAAAAAAAATGGTCTAATAATGTTGTCAAGGACAAAAGACAAGTGTATGTCTCAAACACAATAATTCAACATCAGAATTATGAATAGTAGTATTCTGAAATAACAATAATAATAATAGGCGACTCATATTAACCTTTATTTTACACCTACAGAATCGAGAGAAAATCGTGATCTTTATTTTAAACAAAAAAATCGCGATTCTCATTTTAGCCAGAATCGTGCAGCTCTGACTGGGAGATATAAACTCCACAATTACAAGGGGAATGAATACATTTATTAATTATGTTCATTTGACATTGCACGTTGCAAACTCTGATTTAGAATAAAGGAAATTACAAAGTTGAAATTGCGAGATGTGAACTCAGAATTAAAAATTAACTTGAAATTGTGATTAAAAAAATGTTTAGGAAAATAAAATCAGGATTGTGAGGTAAAAATTCTAATAACCTTTTCAAATGTCTTAATCCTGTAATAGAATCAGGCCTCCAGATTTCTTTGATTACACATTTTCAAAGTGAATTTTCTTTTCTTTTATGCAAAACAATGATTTTATAGTTGACCATTGTCACCGTTATAGAGAAATCTAAAATATTATAACAGCACTGAGTATATTGCAGGGGGGAAAACTATTTAAATTTAAAGTAAAAAGTGGGACTATAATGATTCGTTATGCTGATGCAAAATATAAAAAAACGTAATGTTTATAGTCTTTTGTGATTTAAACTTTGTATTGATTTATGAATAACGCAGATTTATATCAAATACAGGACATTAAAAAAACAGAACAATACAAAATAAATAATAAATAACATCATATACATTTATATGCATAGTAAATCATAAATGTAAGTGATGTTAGTTAGTAAATATACTGTTTATAGCAGAGGTGCCCAAAGTTGGCTCATGCTAATCTTTGGTTTGGCCCGCCATCCCATCTCAAAAGAGAGGGAGAATGATGGGGAGTCGGTTGGGGCGAATGCCTTTAACAGAGATGGTGATTTCTAATCTAATGTACCTTTTCGTTTCTTTGGAGCTACAAAAAGGTTTAAAGTTTAACAATTTAAATGAAATGCTTTATTTAAATGTTGTAAATGTATCAGACTTTTCCAATGTAAATACTGTCCACAGATAGAGCACAATGCACAAGACATCAGTGAGCAAATCAAGGCAAAGGCAGGAGCAGCTCAACTAGTGTATTCAGCATTGAACTCTATTGTGTTAGAAATAGGATTGTTTATGTTTTTACTTTAATAAGTTCATTATAAAACATTAATTATACCACATTATTATTTTATATGTTTTAAAGAAAAATTTTCTAGTTATTTTTAAATAATGCGCAAATAACTTAGGGAATTACTCATGGCAAATTTCATGTAATACAGTTTAACTTCGGCCCACAGCCCTCACTCATATTTTCTATAAGAAACGGTTTGGGCACCCCTGGTTTATATTCTTTTGCTCAAAATGTCACATTGTTTATATATATATACAGTTGAAGTCAGAATTATTAGCCCCCCTGAATTATTAGCCCCCTTGTTTATTTTTTCCTCAATTTTTGTTTAACGAAGAGAAGATTTTCACAACACATTTCTAAACATAATAGTTTTAATAACTCATCTCTAATAACTGATTTATTTTATCTTTGTCATGATGACAGCAAGTAATATTTGACTAGATATTTTTCAAGACACTTCTATACAGCTTAAAGTGACATTTAAAGGCTTAACTAGGTTAATTAGGTTAACTAGGCAGATTAGGGTAATTAGGCAAGTTATTGTATAATGATGGTTTGTTCTGTAAACTATTGAAAAAATATATAGCTTAAAGGGGCTAATAATTTTGACCTTAAAATGGTGTTTAAAAAATTAAAAACTGCTTTTATTCTTGCCAAAATAAAACAAATAAAACTTTCTCCAGAAGAAAAAATATTATCAGACATACTGTGAAAATTTCCCTGCTCTGTTAAACATCATTTTAGGGTCATTATTATTAGCCCCTTTAAGCTATATATTTTTCAATAGTCTACAGAACAAACCATCGTTATACAATAACTTGCCTAATTACCCTAACCTGCCTAGTTAACCTAATTAACCTAGTTAAGCCTTTAAATGTCACTTTAAGCTGTATAGAAGTGTCTTGAAAAATATCTAGTCAAATATTATTTACTGTCATCATGGCAAAGATAAAATAAATCAGTTATTAGAAATGAGTTGTTAAAACTATTATGTTAAGAAATGTGTTGAAAAAATCTGCTCTCCGTTAACCAGAAATTGGGGGGAAAAAATTAACAGGGGGCGAATAATTCTAACTTCAACTGTATATATATATTTCTTTTTTTTTAATGGGGTAAAATATGACTTTAGTGCGTTCTTGACAGGTTTGGTGAGATACACTCGTTTGGTAACAATGGTGCTAATTTAAAGTCATCTTCAAGATGTGGACTCTTTCGTTTAGTGCCCGTGTTAATCTGAATTACGATGTTTGTGTGAATTTTTGTCTACATTTAAAGGTGCTCTAGAACAACGCTGCGTCCGAAATCGCCTACAACTCCAGTATGTGCCGCATTAAATTAAATTTTACTACACGACCATTAGAAAAGTACGTTCTAGACAGTACACATCCGCCATTTGTTATTATCATGTGACCGACCTGCGTCATCCCTTCACTTTCATTTATGAATTCTCTTGCGTGGCATCATTACGATAGCATAGCGTCCATTGGATGCACACATCAAAATCTCACCTGAAGTAGAAGGTCATCTGGGTAATTCTCGCATACTGTTTTTCGAATGCTATTGCTACGTCCCTTACACTACGCACTAATAGGATGTACTTTTAAGTGTGTAACAGAAGAGTATGCAAGCTTTGGGACATACTACTTTCTCATTAACAGAACATTATGTTGCTTTATCGTGGTGGGCAAAGCAAGGCTTCATGAAACACTGAAACAGTCAAAGCAAATGTGTCAAATGCTTCGTACTTGTGTTAAAATGTCAATTTGACGTCAGCCATCCCTATTGCTTTGTTACATCCCGTCAATCATCACGACACATCATCCACATGCCTTTCATATTTAATTACCTACCTTAATGGAGCAGCAGCAGCAGGATAATCTGGCTTTCATGCAGAGAAATCTCCTCAGGTCTTTAGATATCTAGGCATTTAAAAGTTAGTGTCCAAACACTTGATACATTGTTGTTGCAGATGAAATATAACACAGAAAATGCGATTGAAATATTTTCCAGTAGGCTGGATATTAATTAAATGTCATACAAACAACTTCACCGAAGCCCGTTTACTTGACAGTTGGTCTCGCGTGTCTGCCATATTTGTAGTTTATTTACACAAGTTTGTAGTTTTAATCGATTTCACATCCAACACAGGTGTATTGTGGGCAATATTAGCAGTTAGAGTACGGACGCTTCTACACTTTGAATTTTTACTGAAAATAGTAAAGCATCCGGGAACCTTTGGCATCCTCTTTTCAACATACAGTTTAGGACACACTATTTTTATTTTCGAATACTATTTAGGATGGATGGTATGCAAATTGGGACGCGCAGTAATATTTTTCAAATACTATGAATTCGGACATACTACCGGCTCACATACTGTTTTTAGTGTACTATATAGTATGGATGTATGCAATTTCGGACGCAGCTCAAGCGTTATTCAGTCTGGAGAAGCGTCCGCCATGTTGAATGCGCTCTACCATAAGCTTGAGCTTCCTCTGTGGTACAGAACAGTTTTGTACTTTCGCTTCAATAAAGCACAAACGTCCACCGGTGTCTTCTGTAAGGGAAACATTTCCGTAGCTTTAACGTATATGCAAATAATGGTCGTCATCGGCTTTCTTGTTTCTTTCTTCTTCATGACCGTGTGTATAATTCTGCAGGCTTTGATGTATACAGTGAGTCCCTTTTGCTAATTTAATGTTATTTAAATGTTACAAGCGCGCTTTTAACCAAATTCTCTGTTGTGGCAGAGTTTCTCTGCAGATAACTTAATGATTCGTATGCCGACTGATCTTACGGTTGATAGATTTATTTGATGTGTAAATTTGGGGTTCCAGAGAACAATATATTGCCTTTTTTCTGATCTGTTTTTGTTTTTTTATTATTATTTTTCTATGCTGTTTATTTTTTGTCTATAATAATGATATTAATAATCTTAAGTCGTACTGTACCAGGACTGTGCTCTATATTATTTCTAGAGATGGATTTTTAATACATGTGAACGTTCAGCGTCAAGGTTGGAATTCTGATTACCTCATTATTGCCAGATTTCTGTTTGTGAAAAACTTCAACGCTCAGATTCAAGCATCTTCATCTCTTGGGCTTCAGTGTAATCAGTTTCTTCTCAACATGTCCTCCGCTCAGTGTTTTCTGCGTGTCGGTTTTCCGTACTTGGTTAAATATGTGGATTCTGAATTGGAATTAATGCTTACATACCCAATAAAGATGTTCTTACACCAAAGTCTGGGATGCTTGTTTGATTAAAAAAAGATGTCATCGGCTTAAAAAGAAAGTCATTTTCTCACTTGAATGTGCTAGACATCCAGTCTGCTTTCTTTAGCTGTATAAAACTGTCCATGCTGTTTTAAGGTGCAGTATGACACCCAGTGGTTGAACTAGGTATTGCACTCGTGGATCAAAACAAGCAAGCGCAGGTTGCCAGATTGAGGACCAACAGCACTGTACCTAACAATCGAACCCAAAGGCTGATTTAAACTGTGTTCTAACTAAAATCAACGACATGCGATAGAAGGAATATTCTCCATATTTAAAGTAGTTTTTGTCCTAACACCTGAAAATTATATATAAAAAACGCCTGCTATTTCTCACAGCTGAACGACAGAAAACTGACAACGATCACTTCAGGTACACCTCATGTGCTTTATTCAGTGTTAAATGCCAATAATGTGAGTTTGAATGGCATTTTACATGACATTTATTGCTGTACTACTGAAAGCAGCAGCAGATAGTTCACCTCAGATCTTGAAAATATTATAAACCGCTTGAAATTGAACTTTAGAACTGTGACTCAAACCAACGATGATTTGTGATCTGTGTGGCGCAAACCAACACATATCAGTGATTCAGCATCTACATTTAATAATGTCAAAGAGGTTTATTGTGTATTAATTAAATTATAAACCTCACCATTGCGTTGGAGTGCAGTAAGTGCACCATTCTGTGCTTCTGTTTTTAAATTTCTGTCGTGTTTCATCTGGTGCAAACAGTCAAATTGCTCATCACTGCAAATCTCATCACGTAACGTGTTATGACTCAGTGTTACAATGTAACCTGCTCACTTAATGTAGTTCGTAATATTTACATTATTTGCTAATTAATAACCTCATGTGGAACTCTGAATCTGCGTCTCATTTCGGCGTCTGCTACGGTCCACCAGAGGTCGCATTTCGATCACGAGCGCATGCTTTAAGAGCCTTTCTAAATGAACAAATGAAATACATGGTTTTCCATCAAGACAACCTGGGGTGCTGAAATATAATTGGCTAAGGTGGCATTGGGCGGGTTAAAGGGACCAATACAAAGACAGCGTTCCGGCACGTAATGCACATTTGAAAAGCATAATATCTGACTTCAGCACTGTTTTTCAGATAAACAATGTTCACTTAAGAATGTTCACTTAGCATGTTTATCTAATATATGCAAACATCTTATGGCATTTTTATGCTTTAGAAAAGTCAACAGCTTACATACAGCACCTTTAATAATATTGCAAACTGGAACGTCTTGATTCTATATTAAACATGTATGTAATGCTATAATAAGCAATGGTTATTTTGGGAATTCAGCTTCGTTAAAGTTTAGAAAATCACAGCAGTTGCAAGTTTACTTTTTAAAAAGGTGTGTTGTCAATAAAAGTGAGTTAGAAGATGGAAGATTTTTGTTGTTACAATTACTGGACCATTTTGCCACTAAACATTTACTGACTTCATGAAATAACCTTGAGAAACATGATATAAAATGCATATTAATGCAAATATAAAAAAATGCATTCACGATCCCTTTAAATCTACATTGCACAAACAAACTTAAAATCTTAAATTTTTTTGTTGTTGTTGTTTCCAGTCCAAGTATCTAAAGATTCTTAAATCAAGAAGCATTTTCTAATAAGCTAAAACATAAGGTTTTGTTTAAAGAAATAATGTCAAAAATAAGGAAGTTTTCCCTTAAAACAAGGAAAATAATCCGCCAGTGGGGTAAGTATAATAATCTTATTTCAAAAAGAAAACGAGTATAATTTACTTTTCCCCCTGGCAGATTATTTAGCTTGCTTTATGGCGAAATTTTAACTTATTTTCTTCTTAAAACAAAATGCAATCATCTTGATGTCTAGAAAACGCTTCTTGATTTAAGGATGCTTGCATATTTGGACTAGAAACAAAATAAAACCTCTAAGTAATTTCACATGTATTCATGTGTTCATTTATTAAAAGCAGACAACAATACTGTATAATCCATTTAAATACAAACCTTTATTCTGCTTTAGGCTCATTTTTTTCCACACAGTGATTGTTTCATTTGGTGTTCAATTAACCTCAATTAAAACAATAAAGGTTACATTAAAAATACTTGTCATAAGTCCAAACTGCATCATTAATAGCACCTAGCTCACACTTTACTGGCACATTTTAAGTGCTTAACTATAAATCCCAATTTCAAGGGTATTGATTGTTCAGTTCAACCATAATTTGACAAGAATGCAAAATCTTCAAGGGTAAAAAAAGAAAAGAAAAGTAGAAGTTATAAATAAATATCATTTCAACTTCACCATAATGTGCTTGTGTCAATCCCTCGTGTCCTTTCGACTGATCTGTTGTACATGCACTTCATAAGAGCAGATGTGCAAGAATGATGAAAGTGATAAAGATGAAGGGGGCGTGTCCTGGCGCTGAGAGGGCGGAGCCACTGAGCTCGTGTCCACACAGAGCATGCTCCAACAGCAGGTGAGTCTCAGGTGTGATGCCTACAACACACAAACATCTCCATCAAATAATGCATCACTGAATATATTATTAGCTGATTTATTTCAGTAGGCCAATAGAACTAAAGCTAAAACAGCAGACATGTATTAAAGAAACAGCTAAATAAAATGACCAACAGCAAAGAAAAAAACAGCATTCAAATTAATACTATATATAAAATATATAAGATATTAGGCTGCAACTATATAGCCGATTCAATAGAATTGAAGCTAAAACAAAATATACGTGTTTGATTAAAAGTTTAAATGGTAAAGAAACAGCTAATAAAATAAAATGACAGAAACAACAAAGAAAAAAACTCAAAAGCGTTCAAATTAATGTTAAATATTATGTTACAACAATATTGCTGATTTGTTACAGCCAATTCGAATGTTATCACTCAATTAAATAGGTGTTATCAGCTGATAGATATGGGCCAGTAGGGGCCTTCTGCTCCTACTGGTAGGCTCAGAAGGCTGTTATCATCCATCCACATGGTTAATCAGCTATAGATCACATACGGCTGCGGCCAGAAGTTAACAAGAATTATTCATATTGTTTTATTACATTTTTATTTTATTAACGTCTACCCCTACCCTAAACCCAATCATCACAGTAATGTAAAAACAGAGCTGGATCTAGAGTCTTCTGTATTAGTATTGCTGATTACCCATGTGGATGGATGATAACAGCCTTCTGGGCCTACTAGTAGATGCAGAAGGCCTACAAGGCCCATATCTATATCAGCTGATAACGCCTATTCAATCGAGTGATAACATTTGAAGCAGGGGTTTGTTTCAGGATGCCATTGGAATTGAAGCTAGAACAAAATACACATATAAGATTAAAAGTTTAAATGGTAAAACAGAATTATATTTATAAAAGAAAGATTAAATAAAATGACAAACAACTAAGAAAAAAAAACTAATAAAAACATTCAAATTAATACAATATATAGTGTTATGTTGCAAAAAGTTAGTTCATTCAATTGAAGCTAAAACAAAATATACATGATTGATTAAAAGTTTAAATGGTAAAGAAAACAGCAGAAATGCATTTATAAAGAGAACTGCTAAATAAAATGACAGAAACAACAAAGTAAAAAAAAATTCAAATAAAGCATTTAATTAATCTGATAGATAAAGTAGATAACATATTGTTGCAACAATGTAGCTAATTTGTTTCAGTAGGCTAAAAGAATTAGAGCTAAATCAAAATATACATATTTAATTAAAGTTTAAATGGTAAAGAAAAAAGCAGACATGTATTTATAAACAAAAAAGAGCTAATTAAAATGACAAACACCAAAGAAAAAAACTGAAATAAAAGCATTCAAATTAATACTATATACTGTGTTGCAACAATATAGCTGATTTGTTTCAGGATGCCAATAGAATTGAAGCTAAAACAAAATGTACATTTAATTCAAGTTTAAAAAAATTATTTATAAAAGAAACAGCTAAATAAAATGACAGAAACAACAAAGGAAAAAACTCAAAAACAAATGAATACTTTATATATATAAATATATATTGTGTTGCAACAATAGCTGATTTGTTTCAGTAGGCCAGTAGTATTTAAGAATCAAAATATGCATGTTTGATTAAAAGTTTAAATGGTAAAGAAAAGAGCAGACATGTGTTTATAAAAGAAACGGCTAATAAAATGACAGAAACAAGGAAAAAACAAACAAAGCATTCAAATTATTATTATATCTGATATTGCAGTGATGTAGCTGATTTGTTTCTGTAGCTTATTTAATTAGAGCTAAATCGAAATATACAAATTTAATTGAAGTTTAAATGGAAAAAGCAGACATGTATTTATAAAAGAAACAAAATGACAGAAACAACAAAAAGGGGAAACAAACAAAGAAAAGTATTAAAATGAATACTTTCTATAAAATATATATCATGTTGCAACATCCCACTGCATTAGTTTATGCTAAAAATTAGCAAAGTGAACTGTGTTGTGAATGTTTCATTAGTTTAGTTTATTTGTTTAGGGTCAATGCACATTAATCTACATTAGTGTAAAATGTATATATATTTGATGTATAGTATAATATATAGTTGAAGTCAGAATTATTAGCCCCCTTTTAATTTTTTTTTCTTTTTTAAATATTTCCAAATTATGTTTAACAGAGCAAGGAAATTTTCACAGTATGTCTGATAATATTTTTTCTTCTGGATAAAAGTCTTATTTGTTTTATTTTGGAAAGAATAGAAGCAGTTTTTAATTTTTTGAAAACCATTTTAAGGTCAAAATTATTAGCCCCTTTAAGCTATATTTTTCCCGATAGTCTACAGAACAAACCATCATTATACAATAACTTGCCTAATTACCCTAACCTGCCTAGTTAACTTAATTAAGCCTTTAAATGAAAATATTATTTACTGTCATCATGGCAAAGATAAAATAAATCAGTTATTAGAAATGAGTTATTAAGTTTAGAAATGTGTTGAAACAAATCTTCTCTCTTTTAAACAGAAATTGGGGGAAAATAAACGGGGGGCGAATAATTCTGACTTTAACTGTATATATATGTATATATAAACAAACACAATTAAGAAACGCTGAATCTTCCTAACACACCTGTCTTTAAAGTGTGAACAGACATTTGACATCATATTAATAATAATATTACATAACTTAAGATATTCCGGTTGCTTTAAAGATCATAATCTGAAAGCGCTTCACCTGAATCTAAAAATCATCGTGGCTGTGTTCCCAGCAGCAGCAGCTCACCACTAATACTCATATTATATACGGTATTATTCAGCTACTGTTATCCATATGACCGTCAGCTATCAGTCGAGGGCGCTAATTTGTTCAATGAAAATAAAAGATATTAGTGGTTTACTTTAGAACAGGGCTACCTAAACCTTTTTTGTATGAAGGGCCAAATAAAAAAAACCAAATATCATTATGAGCTGTGGGCCGAAGGTAAATATAACTATATTACATTAAAGTTGCCATGGGTAATTTCCTAATATATTTCATAATATTAAAAAATAAATAAAAAAAGCATTACTTTAAATCGTATAACTGTTTAAATGATAACTTATTGCAATAAAAACATAACGGTGGACAGTGGAGTTCAAAGCTGAATACACAGTCAAGTAAAATCTGCCTTTGTATTGATTTGCTCACCAAAGTCTCAGCATTGTCTTCTATTTGTCAGGTGACAGTACATTTAAGCTAAATCTGATTAATTTACAATAGTGCAGCTTTTAACAATAAAACAAACAAACAAAAGGTTACACTAGATTTAAAATCACAATCTCTAAACCAAATCAAAGCTTGCGGGCCATATCAAAGCTTGCCGTGGACCAACTTTGACCCGTGGGCACTAGTTTGGGCATCTCCGCTTTAGAACAACAATAAATAAAAGCAAATTAGTTTTGGAAATAAACATGGTTTAAAACACCAAGAGTATTTTCTAATGCAGTAAGCTAAGAATTAGAGATGGCCGCTTTCTAAACACTGCTTCATGAAACATTTAAAACCTTTCGTTTTAAATTAGTCACAATTTTAGTGAATGGGATTTCAATTCATTTTTTTCATCCCTGAAATCATGTTTTATCTCAGTTTAATACATTTGTAAAGATTTTAATTAAACAATTACATTTTGTACAAATCATTCATTCATTAATTTATTTTCTTTTCAGCTTAGTCCTTTTATTGATCTGGGGTCGCCAACTTATACAGCATATGTTTTACGCAGCGGATGCCCTTCCAGCTGCAACCCATCTCTGGGAAACATCCACACACACTCATTCACACACATACACAACGGACAATTTAGCCGACCCAATTCACCTGTACTGCATGTCTTTGGGCTGTGGGGGAAACCGGAGCAAAACCACGCGAACACAGGGAGAACATGCAAACTCCACACAGAAACGCCAACTGACCCAGCCGAGGCTCGAACCAGCGACCTTCTTGCTGTGAGACGACAGCACTACCTACTGCAACACTGCGTCGCCCCATCTCCGAAACTATAAATATTTAAAATAGGCACTATCCTAATAAACTGCATAGATGCAATCTAAACAACTTCATTCTCACCTAAAAAAGCCTCGAAAGTACATTATTATTGTTTTTCTCATTCCTTCCAACAAATTGCAAATGCTTTTGGACATGCATCAATTGCTTTCATACAACTCTCTGCTGTTTATAACATTATCATTTGCTTATGTCATGTCAGTCAAAATGAACTAAACTTGTGAATGCTGAATAGTCAGTCCATATAAAACTAATAGTCCTCATTTCATTACTTGAGTCATTACATACAAAAATGTTGAACTAATTATCAAAATCTGTCAAGCTAATTTTATAAAACTTAAAAAAATAAACTTTTTCCTGAAAATGTCTTCTGAATTGAACAACTTCATGAATGATTTACAGACCTGTGCATGTTGTAGGTTCAGTTCAATATGTACTGCAGTAGTGTTTACAGTTGTGCACAGCTCTACCCAAAGGGAGTTCATGTTTGTTGTAAATAAGGGTGTGTTTACTCTTTTGCACAATGCTGTGAATAAATTAGAATTGTAAAGAAGAAATGCAGTAAAAATGTGAAACATACATATTCAGTGTCTTGTACTCAGATACCTCACTAAATGCAGTGATGTCGAACTTTACTGTAGTTTTCAAATGGCTGTGCTAATAGTATATAGTGCTGTCTTGAGCATTTTCAGGAAGTATCACCAAAACCTGACTTTTTTGCATTGGAAAAAATAAACTGTCGTAATGAAAGCATGACAAAGCCATTTGACTATCTTGTTCATAAACAATGATGTCAGGACTTTTCATCTTGATGACACTTTCATTGACATGAATACTTGCTTTTGAGGAATGAGCTCTCCATTTTGAGTAAGTGACACGCTTTTGCAGGTTATCCACTAGATTTTGCAGTTTGTACTAATTGTTTTGAGAAATGCATTAACTGTTGTGCAAATGTAAATAGTGTTGTGAGAAATGCACCAAAGTGACTGAGAAAAACTGTAATATTCATAATATTAACTGATCCGTGCCCTGTCCTCTCCTGTTAATCATTGATTCTCATCCTTATATGGTCTCAGGAAGTACATGTGCAGCTATTGACTGACAATGACCCGTTTCCATCATTACACAATGAGTCGATATGGGTTGTGATAAAACAGAGGAACAAAAGCGACAGCCAAAAACACTCACAACTTAAGTACTGGGATTGAAACACGGGTTATTAAAGCGTTTCAATAATTAAATGAGCACTAAAAAAATAACTCACTGTGTTGCGACCATTCCTGCCAGAGATGCTGAAGTTCTTCATCATGTTCGTGACTGTGATCTGAGTGGAAAACATATCAATAAGTCAAATTATACATCACATTTTTCACCCATGACAAATTAATATAAAATACACAGTAATAAATTCCCAAAAGCACTACTGAACTGATATTTATATTCTATGCTTGATGATATGTAAAGAGAATGCTGCATATTAAAGCCAAAGCAACATGTTATTCATTTCAGGGCCAAAGTAAACATTTGCAACTGGACATGTGCCAATATTCAATGATACTGATAATAAATGAGTAATATAATAATAATAATAATAATAATAATAGATAAAGGCATGATATTGTTGTTTTAGGCACTAGTTATCTAAATTAAATAAGAAAATTTCACTGCTCTCTAGATTTAAACAGGTGAGTTTTAGCATTTTTGAATCCATTCTGCTGATTTCCAGGTCTGGCAGAAGCACTATTAGCTTAGCTTAGCATAGATCATTGAATCCAATTAGACCATTAGCATCTCGCTCAAAAATTGACCAAAGAAAAGCTTGACTCTTCTGTAGTTATATCATGTACTAAGACCGATTTAAAGTAAAAAGTTGCTATTTTCTAGGCTGATTTGACTAGGAACTACACTCACCGGCCACTTTATTAGGTACACCTGTCTAACTGCTCGTTAATGCAAATTTCTAATCAGCCAATCACATGGCAGCAACTCAGTGCATTTAGGCATGATCAAGACAATCTGCTGCAGTTCAAACCGAGCATCAGAATGGGGAAGAAAGGTGATTTAAGTGACTTTGAACATGGCATGGTTGTTGGTGCCAGACGGGCTGGTCTGAGTATTTCAGAAACTGCTGATCTACTGGGATTTTCACGCACAACCATCTCTAGGGTTTACAGAGAATTGTCAGAAAAAGAGAAAATATCCAGTGAGCGGCAGTTCTGTGGGCGCAAATGCCTTGTTGATGTCAGAGGAGAATGGCCAGACTGGTTCCAGCTGATAGAAAGGCAACAGTAACTCAAATAACCCCTCGTTACAACCGAGGTCTGCAGAAGAGCATCTCTGAACGCACAACACATCCAACCTTGAGGCGAGTGGGATACAGCAGCAGAAGACCACACCTAGTGCCACTCCTGACAGCTAAGAACAGGAAACTGAGGCTACAATTCACACAGGCTCACCAAAACTGGACAATAGAAGATTGGAGAAACGTTGCCTGGTCTGATGAGTCTCGATTTCTGCAGCAACATTCGGATGGTAGGGTCAGAATTAGGCATCAACAACATGAAAGCATGGATCCATCCTGCCTTGTATCAATGGTTCAGGCTGGTGGTGGTGGTGTAATGGTGTGGGGGATATTTTCTTGGCACACTTTGGGCCCATTAGTACCAATTGAGCATCGTGTCAACACCACAGCCTACCTGAGTATTGTTGCTGACCATGTCCATCCCTTTATGACCACAGTGTACTCATCTTCTGATGGCTACTTCCAGCAGGAAAACACACCATGCCATAAAGCCCGAATCATCTCAGACTGGTTTCTTGAACATGACAATGAGTTCACTGTACTCAAATGGCCTCCACAGTCACCAGAACTCAACCCAATAGAGCACCTTTGGGATGTAGCGGAACGGGAGATTCACATCATGGATGTGCAGCCGACAAATCTGCAGCAACTGCATGATGCTATTATGTCAATATGGAGCAAAATCTCTGAGGAATTTTTCCAGTACCCTGTTGAAACTATGCTACAAAGGATTAAGGCAGTTCTGAAGGCAAAAGTGGTCTAACCTGGTACTAGTTAATAACTACCTAATAAAGCTGCCGGTGAGTGAATACTCTCATACTCACATACCATGTCTGCAGCAGATGCAGTGATATTACTCAGATTTTGACTGAACATGACAATTTAAGTGTTATAAAGAGTATTTTAAAAGAAAAGATACCGTCGCTGTGCTGGAAGAGAAGCTGCCGCAGTTCCCGCAGGGCTCGGGTCAGGTTCTCCAGCTGGTCATGCAGATGAATATTCTCCTCAATCAGAGCATGAATGGTGTCCTGAAGCTCAAAGCCTCGACAACACACACCAAGCAGCACACAGACACATACACAGCGTAGAGATGGCCAATGCATCCTGACATTCACCCAATCACACACACACCTGAGATAAAAACATCAGAATAATAACATCCTCACTAAAACACACTCTGTGGAGCTTCTGCTGGACACAATCTAACACACACAGTCAGACCGAGAGAGAGGCTGTTGTCTGCTTTATCCTGATCAATTCAATCATTAAGCAGCGGGTGAACTCTTGAATCAGAGCGCGCTCATAGATTATAGCGGATCAACAGTGTCCATGCAGCTGCAGGTCAGTAATAACTCCTGAAAGCAGGAATAATAAGCACAGATACAGCGCTGGAGGAAGAGCTTAGCTAGAAAGATATTTGTTCATTCTCACTGACCTTGTGAAGCTGCACTGACACAATCTGTATTGTTTAAACTAGCAATATGATATTAAAGGATTAAAGTAGCCTACATAAAAAAAAAAAAAACAGAGTAATCGAAAATCTCACCAGTTATTGCTTAAAGTTTTAAAATCTCTCCAGAAACTAAATCAGAACTGATATATATTCACTTGTAAATATATACATATTAAAAGGGATAGTTCACCCAAAATGTTCACCCATTCATACATGTACATTTTTACATTAAAATGTGAGATTTTTGTTTTGTTGAACAATGTTGGACAATGAACTTGTGTTTGTTTTTCCTACAATGGAAGTCAGTGGTTACAGCTATTTTGCTTTCTTCAAAATATATTTAGTTTTTAAATGGAAGAAACTTAAAGTTTTGAATCCACTTGAGGGTGAGTAAACAGTAAGTGATTTTTTAGCATTTGTAGTAAAAAAAATAAATAAAATAATAATAAAAAAAAAAATCTATAATTTTAACTCACCGGCCACTTTATTAGGTACACCTTACTAGTACCAGGTTGGACCCTGGTTTTCCCTGGGTTCTCCGGTTTCTCCCTACTGTCCAAAGATATACACTATAAGTAAATTGACTACTTCAAAATAGCATCCTAAGGCAGCTCTTAGTCAGATACATCTCAGTAGTTCACAAGTAGGGGAGTTCTCGAGACCCACCTGAGCTCACACTCTCTTCTCACCCTTCAAACGGGAGGGAGCCCCAGGCTCAAGGAGCTCAGGGCTCCCTGCCGGGACAGCATGCCAAACATGCTTTATAATCAATCATCAGCTAAGTGTGAACTCTTGAAATGAAGCGAGTAATTTTTGGTAATTAATAACAGAACATTCTGGGTGAACTAACCCTTTAAGCTGAACATTGCAAGTCAATCAAAAACAAACGATGAGACCAAAGGAAAAATAAAGTTTAACCAAAAGCTTTTATTAAGTCAAAAGCTGTATATGCGTCTATTTATGAACTCTTGGGAGCCCTGGAGCGCTTCTTCCTCACCACCACAGGCTTCTGACTGCTGAGGATGGCGCTCACACGTCTCAGAGCAGCCTGATGAGGAAAACAAAGCATCAGTTAATGAGTGAATTGACACTATATAACATACATTTAAAAAATCCACATAATGTTAAAGCTCATGCATAACACAACACCAAACTAATCTCAATTACCTAGATGTAAACGGTGACTAAATAGAAGTAGACTTGATAGATGCTTCATGCTGTGTTCTAAGATGTGTAAACTCACCATACGCAGGTCTCTCCTGTATTTGTTTTTGCGGATGATGTTCCTGACGCTGGCGAGGGTGGCGCGAGAGTTCTTGTTGATGGTGATCTTCCCATACGAGGTGGCAGGTTTACGCTGACCTGAAATAAATGCAGACTTTTAACTCAAAAGAAACTAGTTCAATGGTCCATCAGATCGCCGTGCCATTCTTTGGCTTGCATACAAATCAGTAGTTGCATCCTAAATGACACACTGTACATTATGCACTTATACACAACCATGTGGTGTAATGTGTAGTTTAGTGTCATCCCAAATGGAAGTTTTTTTTTTTTTACTAAACATAAATAAATTCAAAACGTTTCCCAGGAAATGTTTGCTAAATTACCACAAATTACCATACTACCAATAGCACCTGTCATGAATACAACCGCATTCACTATCAGCATGCAGCATAATCACTTGTCAGAGAATTTTGCTTTTATACAACCTCTGCACTAAGTAGCTCCTCCCCTTCTGTTACACAAGCAACTGCCAGCGTTGAGTGAATAAAGCACAGGTCTTAAACTCAATTCTCACAGCTCTCACAGTTTTGCTCCAACCCTAATCAAACACAGTTGATCCAAATAATCAAGGTGTTCAAGACTACTAGAGACTATTGAGCAGGTGTAAGTTGGAGGTGGTTGGACCTAAACTATGCAGAGCTGCAGCCCTCCAGGAATTGAGTTTGAGGAATTAAGACCATTGGCATAAAGTGTTCAAAATTACACACTTATTTTTAGGGTTGAATAAGTGCATCATCCAGGTATTTAAAAGTACTTATTCTTTTTAGAATTTTCAGTGTGAATGCACTGCTTATGCACTAGTAATTCTGTAGTATAGATAACACAAGTATGTGATTTGGGACGCACTTATAGTCTCAATGCAACAGGCATACAGTAGTCAACATTTAAAGTGTATCAAAACATTTACCAAATAAGACACAAATGGGTGTTCATAAGTTTTAGGACAACTAATGAAATATTTTGATCCACTTCAAAATGTCGACTACTATAGCTAATATCATGACAGTGTGTAGTTTGTTTTGATTTTAATATGCAACCCATATTTCAGAAAATAACCCATTCCTCCTGAATCTTTGAACTAGGCAATCATCAGCTTTTTGATAGCCCTGTCCAAAACAGCATCAGCCTCACTGACCTGCACGTTTCTTCAGGACCACAACCACACCTTTGCCGTCAGCGGCCGGCTCAATGCCAATGGTCTTCCTGTGAATGAGACCATTGAAGCGGAAAGCGTTCCTGGCCTTCAGGTTATTCGGCTCCTGAAAATGAGAGAAAAATACGCAAGATAAGAAAGCAGTATTTAGCTTGTTTATTTATTAAACATTATATAAGATAAACTTCAATAACTTCATAATGAAATGATAGTTGATAAGAACTTTACATAAGAAAAATTAAACTGAAAAATCACATCTAATGCTTTTAACTTAAAATTCTTCCTGGGGATGCTGTAATCAGTTATGACAAATACATTGGACAGCAGCAGTAATTTTAACCTAAGGAAGACAGGTGGAAAATGAACTGCAAGTAGCAGCTTTACTGTAAAAACCAAAAAATTTACTTTTCCTTTTACTCATTCTCGTGGTTTTATATTATGACCACAAAACAAGATGTCGCTTCATTCGCGCGTCAAATCCGCTTCATTTGTGCGTCAAATTCACTTCAGAACAGACGCGGATTCGCGTGATGGGCAGGGCTTCTGTCTGCCCAGTGACTGTAGCTTGGTTGCTAAATAGCTAACATGGATTTTATTGAGAAAATAACTGTGTTAATGTGCTTTTATGAAGGCTGAAAAACAGCGTCGATACGTTTGGAGCAGTGTCTGAGTCTACTAGATACTTTCAGAGGTGCACCCAGCTCTGTGAGCTCATAAACTCCTCCAGAAACTTAACCTGGATGACGGAGGCTTTCAGCGGTGCTTCTGACTGAGCCAAGCCCAGTTTGATGAACTGTTGTTGGTGTAGGCTGAAGGATTTCTCCAGGGACACCAACAGCAGGTGCTACGTCTCAATCATGCCCCCACAAGAGCAAGCTCCTGATTGGTTAAAGCGGCGCGAATGTCCGCAGAAGTTCAGATTTTTGAACTTGAGCTATTCGCGCGTTAGCGCATCAAGCACGCAAAGCGCTCAATTCGCGTGCATCACGCCATTCGCGCCGCAGGATGTCTATTCGCGCGTTTGCATTGACTTAACATGTAAATCACTGGCGCTTGACGCTTCTTCCGTGTCTGGTGTGAACGCAGCATAATACATTGTGTTCAACTGATTAAAATCAACTGGTTTGGAACAAGTGAAGAATGAGTAAGAGATGACCATTTTAATGTGTGTGTACTATGCCTTTAAATTAGCTAATGTGTTTCAATGCATTTTAGTACAAATTCATGTCATAGAATAAGTATAAAAAACCTACATGAACTTCAATATACAAGTTACAATGGAAGGTGGCGAGGGCGAGTAAATAAAACGCTCCTACTACTTATAAGGTAGATAATTATGCACAGTTTAACTGCTTGTGAGTTTGCTGGAAAGTCTTTCACTGACACTGAAGGCGGCACAGGACACAAGCAGTTATTTCATAAAGAGAAATGCTGTAAAAATCCATCTTTGCCTCTCTCTCACACACTTTGTACATTTGACCCATTGGCATGTTTGTGAGGTAACTTTTCCTTTCCTCTTGGCTGTCTGTTAAAGCGATACTTGTGGAACCAGACACGAGCGTGCCTGAGGTGCGAGTTTTCTCCACTGTGTTTATTATGGATTACCTGTGATAACCATGTATTATGCATATATAGACTGTAACCGCGGCTGTTCTTCCCGCATCCCTCATCGGTAAACAGCACTCATTTCTAAAGCCAATAGCAGCCCTTTCTGTTGAGCGGGTGAAGACAATGACCAGTCATAGGGGTGCAAGACCTCGTTTGACTGCGCTCAAAAAGCAAGCGGGATAATATTTACATTAGTTTATTTGCTATAAATGCTCATGTTGTTTTGTGCATGTATTGGAGTTTTGTTTGTTACATTCAAAAAGAGTGTTTTCTTTGAGCAGGTCAAATTAAAGGTACAGTTCATATATCTTACTGCTTGTATTAAAGGACAAAATTGTATTACAAATAGTATATAAATATATATTTACAGATTTTAATAAAATAAATTGTGTTATCTAATTATAAATGGAAAGCATCGTCAACGCACCGTGATGCATCGAGATATCGAATTGAATCGAAAGCATGATAATCGTAACCGAACCATGAGACCAGTGTAGGTTCACACCCCTAACACTTATTGACCTTATTCTTCAATGCGGAAGTGCGCTCGTTTTTGCGATTGTTTTAGAACTTCCGATTCAGTTGCCTATGGGAGAAATTACTAGGAATAATAAACGGCTGAAAACGGTCAAACTACTCACTCTACAAACAAGTGTTTGCATGCTTATACAGACAAAATAGAATAATATAATAAGAAAACCTCAGTTTGCAACATCAAGCAGCAGAACGAGCTGTTTTTAACGTCTAAAAATGAATGGAAGTGAATGAGACCGGAAGTCTCGAGCCAAAATGATTCAAATGGCTGCGCCCGCACATACGCGGAGAATAAGGTGAATAGCATTACATTTGCACATAAGTTCATTTTGGCCAATTTTACACAAAAGCAGTGTTTATGGGAGTCTGAAAATACAAACTTCTGATATTAGATGCATGCAAGTTAATGACTCCATTGTCTATGTAAATGACAAAAATGTAAATGTGTGAAAACATTGACATCATGCAAACGCATTTGTGCGTTTCCCATAGCCAGAACAATGATGGATTACAGAACTGTGCACAAAATAAAAAATAAGACTTTGCAAACTACTGGCCTGAAATGCATAACAGTTTTTTGATTCACAACAAAAGTCAAATACTGAAATATTGTAATAGTATTGAGTTAAAGTCAAATTAATAATATAATTTCATAAAAGTATTCTTTGCCATTTCTAAATGGGGAAATCATATGACAATGACAATCGTTCACAGTCAATTAAATAGTTTTAATGTTGTTTTGAAGACATACAAGCATGTGATTTCAGACCATATATTCAAAGTAACATGATAAACAATATAGTGACTGTCATAAGTTGTCACTGTTCAAAAATGAACAAATGTGCAAATATAAATTCAACAGTACCACAATTTTAACAGTCTCTAAGCCTGAAACTATACATACTTGAGCCAGTAAGTCTGCACAAAGTGCTGTTAAGTGCATCAAAAACAACCCACATAAAACTGGTGTTAAATCTGGGCTACTTACGGTGCTGTAGGTCTGTTTGTTTCTCTTAATGAGAAAACTGGAGCTGTTTCTGATGACCATCCACTGCAGGTGAGGTGATGCCATGATGACTGTCCTGAACCAATACAATAAAGATAATACCATTAATAATAGTTCACATCTGATCAGATGTCAGTAAATCACAATAAACTACTGCTTTGAAATATGCATTAAATTGCTGAAAAAAAAATACTCAATGCACTCAGGTAAGGCTACATAATCACACATACAGACTTTTACCATAATTAAATTAGATTAGATTCAACTTTATTCTCATTACACATGTAGAACAAGTACAAGGAAACGAAATGCAGTTTAGGTCTAACCAGGAGTGCAATAGCAGCATGTGCAGGATACAGGTATAAGTTATAAAGTGCATAATAAGAATATAAAGAAGTTATAATGTGCATAATAATAATAAAGTATTCTTCGCAAATGATAGTGAAATCATATTAGCAATAGCAGCCAATGACTATCATAGAGGTAAAGTTGGTTTTATATTCGCACATTCGGACTTTCCCCTTAATAATATAATTTCATAAACGTATTATTTGCAAACTCTAAATAGCGAAATCATATTATTAGCCAATGACTATCAAACTACAACATTGTTTACAGTCAAAAAAACAGTGTTAGTGTTGTTTAGAAGTCACACTTGCATGCTAATTCCGATCGAATATTCAAAGTACCATGGTGAAAAATATATAGACATCTAAATGAACGAATGTGAGAATATAAAACCAACTTTACCTCTATATGACTATCGAAGTACACCATTGTTTGTGGTCAATTAAATAGTGCTAATGTTGTTTTGAAGTCACTCTTACATGGGATTTCCCACCGAATATTCAAAGTACCATGGTAAACACTATAGGGAGCATGTCACAAGTTGTCACTTCATGAACGTGCGAATATAAAACCAACTTTACGATACCCAAAAACACGCGTCAAAATAATCTTACAAACGTTAATGTAACTATTCTGGTGAAAAACATAACTTTATTACTCATTCTAGACATTTCGAGTATATTTAGCGGTGCGCTCAATGAAGGCCACGCTAACGCTAATCAACACCGGCAGCGTTTATAATGAAACACCTTCCTCTTTATTTCCACTAACTTACACCGAATGGTAGCGTTCATAAACCGCTCATAACATATCCCATGCGAATTTTATACTAAAATGCGTGCTTTTAAAGAGTTTATTCGGTCGTTGAAAAGCTACACAAGACGACCACGTTACCTTCTGTGCAGAGGAAGAGAGAGGGAAAGGAAGGAGTTCCAGTTCCGTTACAGGTTATGTATTTCCTCGCGCCTATGTGAAGAGTAGTAACAAGTCAATTCACAATCAATTTAGAGTCTATATTGTTTTCAATACATTTCATATGCATTTTTGTTTTTTTGTGTGAGTTAATATAATTGTTTTCATTTCGATATAATATTTTTAAACGAGACTATTTGTCTGAGGCACACTGCGGATGAAGTTTATCTTTCGGACTGTGAGTGATGCAGTTTGCGTACGTCATCCGCTCTGCGTGCTCTACGTCACTTTCATGCGCTTTCCGAACCACAACAAACCAGCTCTGATGCCTTCTGTAAATACCTTGTTATTGTTATTATTATTTATACTCACTGAGGACAGTTATTTCGCGTAAATGACAGCGGAGTCCAGACATATGATGGTATTAATCGTATGACTAACGTAAATAAGAGGCGAATCTTCATCATCATCACCCAGTGCAGCAGTGATGGAGAATGGTGAAGATCTGGAGACTCTGGGAGAGAAACTGTATGATCTGATACATCCGAGATATGCTGAGATGACACCGAAACTTACAGGTGATACACTGTCTGTCTGTCTGTCTGCCTATCTATCCATCTCTCTGTCTGTAATATTGTGGTTATTTTCAGTAAATGTTGTGGATGTGTGCAGGTATGCTGCTGGAGTTGCCTGCTCCAGTTGTGTCTCAGATGTTATGTGATGAAGCTCTTCTGAGTAAAGCTCTGGAAAGAGCTCTGGCCGCTCTCACATCACCTGATAATAGGTAACACAGATAGTTTTGTTGCTATAAGGGATACAGCTGTGGCCAGAAGTTAACAAGATGTATATTATTTATTAAATTACCCTTTAATTGTGTTTAATTAACCTCTATTCCCACCCCAACCCTAAACCTACCCCTCACAGTAATTATTGTCGTACAGTAATTGTATTGTTGTAATAATGTAAATATTTACTGTTAACTTCCTGAACATTAAAAGGCAAAGTAACATCACAGGACATAAATTCAGCATGCAAATTGCTTGAAATGTTTGTAAATGAACATATTACTCAGTGTCAGGTAAATGAGCTCTGTCTTACTCCTCAGTGAACCTGCGTCTCACACTGATGATGCGGCATCTGCGTCCTCTGACTCTCTGGGTGAACAGCTGTATGACCTCATCCACCTCTACAATACTGGACAAACACAGAAAATTACAGGTGCAGTTATTGACAAACACCAGATCATATATTTATATACAGTACGTAATATGTGTTTCCAAGAATAAAGTAATGCTATCATAAAGGCTTCACATAATCAATCATAAAAGCCACTACGCTGTAAATATGCTGGGTTTCCCACAAATAATTTGTGTTGGAAAAAGATAAAGGGATTAAGTTAACTTATTAGTTTTTACAAATTTGAATGGATTGAGGCAACGCAGTGGCGCAGTAGGTAGTGCTGTCACCTCACAGCAAGAAGGTCGCTGGTTCGAGCCTCGGCTGAGTCAGTTGGCGTTTCTGTGTGGAGTTTGCATGTTCTCCCTGCGTTCGCGTGGGTTTCCTCCGGGTGCTCCGGTTTCCCCCACAGTCCAAAGACATGCGGTACAGGTGAATTGGGTAGGCTAAATTGTCCGTAGTGTATGAGTGTGAATGAGTGTGTGTGGATGTTTCTCAGAGATGGGTTGCGGCTGGAAGGGCATCCGCTGCATAAAAAATCGTGCTCGATAAGTTGGCGGTTCATTCCGCTGTGGCGACCCCGGATTAATAAAGGGACTAAGCCGAAAAGAAAATGAATGAATGAATGAATGGATTGAACATAAAACAATTACGTTGTCACCAAAATAAACTCAAGAATTGTTGTTTTAGCTCAATTTAAATAAGTAGTTTGAACAAACTACGTTTTTTGAGTGTAGGTTTTACCCAGTTATTACCCAATTCAGCGATAAGTTTGTAGTAATTCAAAATATGATACAATTCAGAATGATTGCATATTCCTATATATGTTTGAATAAGTACAGGTTAGGAACAAGTGTGTTGTTTTAGTTTTACATAAGTCTGTTATGCTGAATAACAATGGATCATCATTGCACCTACTGTTTATTATAAAATATATAATTTTTTTCCATTAAGGTTATTTGAAACAAAGTGCACAGTAAATGCTTTCTATGTTTATATACCATTTGAATGTGGTGATGTCATAGGCCCATGATCATTTCCTGCTCCTTGTCAAACGGTTTCAGAATTGTATCAAGAGGGAATTCAACGATAACACCTATCATAACATTATTTATCAATATGTGGACCTTCTTGAATTCTCAAAAGCTATGGAAATAAAAATAAAAAAATGAAAATGGAAAATAAAACGGGAAACGCATTAGGACCATTGTTGTTTACACGCATCAAAAATGTTCTATAAGTGAAGTTTATTTATAAACAAATTTCGAGAGGATCACGTGCTTATGATTGTTCTCAGCTGTTCCAGCATCAGCTCATGATCGATTATCCAATCAGATGATTTCTAACTCACTATAAATAACCATCTCATCTCAATATCTTCGTCTTGAAGAACCCCCCCCTAACTTTCCCGTCTTAATGGGCGACACGGCGGCCCAGTGATTAGCACTGTTGCCTCACAGCAAGAATGCCTCTGGTTTAAGTCCCTACTAAACCAGATGACATTTCTGTGCAGGGTTTCGCTTGTTCTCCCCGTGCTCGCGTGGGTTTTCCCCGGGTTCTCCGGTTTCCTCCCACAGTCCAAATAACACGCACCCTAAGCAAATTGAACACACAAAATGTATACCATAGTCGAGCTCTCAGCGAGTACACCTCTCTTCAGTCATCAATATCCGTCACTTAGCTACAAATAAGCCAGGGGAGTCATGGAGATCTACCTGAGCTCAAACTCAGGGCTCTCTCCCGGGACAGAATGCCAAACAAGCTTTATTATCAATCATCAGCTAAGTGTGAACTCTTGAAAGTCACTTACAAAAGACACCAAAATAGGAAGTCTCATCTTCGAGCCATATACAAGTCAGAATTATTAGTCCTCCTGTTAAATTGAAATCCTTTTTACCCAATTTCTTTTATCTTTGTCATGATGACAGTACATAATATCTGACTAGATATTTTTCAAGATACTAGTATTCAGCTTAAAGTGACATTTAAAGACTTAACTAGGTTAATTAGAGACGTTATTATATAACAATGGTTTGTTCTGTAGACTATTGAATGAAAATTTTGCTTAAAGAAGCTGATAATATTGACCTTAAAATGGTTTTAGAAACTGCTTTTATTCTAGCCAAAATAAAGAAAAAATATTATAGAGAATACTGTGAAATATTCCTTGCTCTGTTAAACATGATTTGGGAAAATTCACAGGAGGGCTATTCATTTTAACTTTGTTGGAATATTAACATTACTATGGCAACTGTACAGGCATGCTATTGGAGCAGAAGAAGGAGGCGGTGCTTCAGCTGCTGTCAGATCAAACGCTCCTCGAGGAACAAGTTAAGATGGCCTTGAAGACCTTGCAGGAGTAGGTGACTTTGGCTTACTTATTAGGAGCAAATTTAGCAATTGAAATTAATTTGAAAAGTTTTTAATTAAATGAAGGGCAACACGGTGGCTCAGTGGTTAGCAATGTGACCTAACAGCAAGAAGGTCGCTGGTTTGAGCCCCGGCTGGGTCAGTTGGCATTTCTGTGTGGAGTTAGCATGTTCTCCCCGTGTTTGTGTGGGATGCTCTGGTTTCCTCCATAAGTCCAAACACATGTGCTATAGGGGAATTGAATAAACTAAATTGGCCATAGTGTATGTGTATGTATGGGTGTTTCCCAGTGTTGGGTTGCAGCTGGAAGGGCATCCGCTGCCTAAAACATATGCTGGATAAGTTGGCGGTTCATTCCGCTGTGGCGACCCCTGATGAATAAAGGGACTAAGCTGAAGAAAAATGAATGAATGAATAATAAAATAAAAAAAATGTGCACATTTTATAGTTCCATTTATTATCTGTAGACCAAAATAATTAAAATGATGTAACTTTAATTATGTAGGGGTGTTGAGATTTTGATATGGGAGCTTGTTTTAAATGTATATATTGAGGACTTTCAACGTGTGTAAGTGGCAGTTTTATTATTGTTTTTTTATTATTTATTATTGTTTAAAATCATTGGCTTCGACAATACTGTAAACTTAAACTTTAAGTATAAAACTTACACTCAAACTTAAACAAGTTTTGACTTTAGTACATGAAAAATAATAGATTTTCAGGTTAACATGTAAACAAACACATTTAAAGGGTTAAAATGTTATTATTAGGACAGATGTAAGGTAATATATGTCATTGAATGCTGGGATGAACATTAAAATATGAAAGGTTTTTATTTATTTTTTTACTTAATTTCTTTTTATGGATATTGAAGATGTGTAACTTTTTTAAACGGATGTAAACGGTTAAATGGTGGTTCATTCCGCTGTGACAACCTCTAACATAGAGACTCAGCCAAAGGAGAATGAATAAGCGATTAAATAGGAATATTTGCACTTATTATGGTATAATAAGTGCATTAGTGTCTTTTTAGCCACGTTTTCCTTGTAGCAGCGTTGATATATTCACATTCATTTGATTTTTTTGTAAAAGCTTTATAAGCCAAAAACCAAATCAAGCAGCTTTGGTTTGAAGCTAAGTATTTGAAGATCAGGCAAAAAGACAAAGGTACACATTTTCTATCCATACTTTTTTACCCATAAATCATTGCAAGTGACACACTATAAAAAAATCTACGCTATAACCACAATAGTTTAATGGTACACACACACAAAAAAAATCATAAATTTGACTTATTAAAAAAATAATAATAATAAATAATAATAATAATAATAATAATAAATGATGCACAGCCCCTAATAATTTAATGACACAAAAAAATCATAAATTTGAC
Organism: Danio kyathit; assembly: GCA_903798195.1. NCBI lineage: Eukaryota > Metazoa > Chordata > Actinopteri > Cypriniformes > Danionidae > Danio > Danio kyathit. The sequence goes on from LR812539.1 coordinate 8,816,047, forward strand.
TTATTAAAAAACATTATAATAATAAATAAATAAATAATAAATGATGCACAGCCCCTAATAATTTAATGACACAAAAAATCATAAATTTGACTTATAAAAAATAAATAAATAATAATAATAATAAATGATGCACAGCCCCTAATAATTTAATCGCACAAATAAATCATAAATTTGACTTATTAAAAACATAATAATAATATATAAATAAATAATAATAAATTATGCACAGCCCCTAATTATTTAATGACACAAAAAATCATAAATTTTACTTATTAAAAACATAATAATAATACATAAATAAATAAATAATAAATTATGCACAGCCCCTAATAATTTAATGACACAAAAAATCTTAAATTTTACTTATTAAAAAAATTAAATAAAATAAATAAATAAATAATAAATGATGCACAGCCCCCAATAATTTAATGACACAAAAAATTATAAATTTGATTTATTAAAATTTTTTTTAATAATAATAAAAAAATAAATAACAATAAATGATGCACAGCCCCTAATAATTTAATGACACACAAAAAATCATAAATTTGACTTATTAAAAAAATAATAATAATACATAAATAAATAAATAATAATAAATGATGCACAGCCCCTAATAATTTAATGACACAAAAAATCCTAAGTTTGACTGATTAAAAAATAAATAAATAAATAATAAATGATGCACAGCCCCTAATAATTTAATGACACACAAAAATCACAAATTTGACTTATTAAAAAAATTATAATAATAAATAAATAATAATAAATGATGCACAGCCCCTAATAGTTTAATGACACAAAAAATCCTAAGTTTGACTGATTAAAAAAAAATAAATAAATAATAAATGATGCACAGCCCCTAATAATTTAATGACACAAAAAATATAAATTTGACTTATTAAAAAAAAATAATAATAAATATATAAATAATAATAAATGATGCACAGTCCCTAATAATTTAATGACACACAAAAATCACAAATTTGACTTATTAAAAAAATTATAATAATAAATAAATAATAATAAATGATGCACAGCCCCTAATAATTTAATGACACAAAAAATCCTAAGTTTGACTGATTAAAAAATAAATAAATAAATAAATGATGCACAGCCCCTAATAATTTAATGACACACAAAAATCACAAATTTGACTTATTAAAAAAATTATAATAATAAATAAATAATAATAAATGATGCACAGCCCCTAATAATTTAATGACACACAAAAAATCATAAATTTGACTTATTAAAAAAATAATAATAATACATAAATAAATAAATAATAATAAATGATGCACAGCCCCTAATAATTTAATGACACAAAAAATCCTAAGTTTGACTGATTAAAAAATAAATAAATAAATAATAAATGATGCACAGCCCCTAATAATTTAATGACACACAAAAATCACAAATTTGACTTATTAAAAAAATTATAATAATAAATAAATAATAATAAATGATGCACAGCCCCTAATAGTTTAATGACACAAAAAATCCTAAGTTTGACTGATTAAAAAAAAATAAATAAATAATAAATGATGCACAGCCCCTAATAATTTAATGACACAAAAAATATAAATTTGACTTATTAAAAAAAAATAATAATAAATATATAAATAATAATAAATGATGCACAGCCCCTAATAATTTAATGACACACAAAAATCACAAATTTGACTTATTAAAAAAATTATAATAATAAATAAATAATAATAAATGATGCACAGCCCCTAATAGTTTAATGAGACACAAAAAATTATACATTTGACTTATAAAAAAAAATAATAATAATAATAAATGATGCACAGCCCCTAATAGTTTGAGACACAAAAAAATCATTAATTTGACTTATAAAAAAAAAATAATAATAATAATAATTAATGATGCACAGCCCCTATTATTTCTGCTTGACAAACTTAGAAAAATTACTGAAAGGTTTTAAAAAATTCATAAACTCACATGATGCTGTTTGTTTGGTGTGCAGGCAGGGTGATGATGTCACAGATGTGAGTGACGGCTCTGACAGAGAGGACGTGGAGGCCATCGGAGAGACGCTCTTCAGTTTTGTGCATCAGCTAGACCCCGCCCACTGCGCTGACATCACAGGTGAGCTCATTTAAATACACAGTTCATGACTTACAGGGACGGTTCACCCAAACACTAAAATTACCTCATTGTTTCCTCTCCCTCATGTGGTTTTACACTTTTATGAGTTTCTTTCTTATGTTGAACACAAAAGGAGATATTTTGAAGAATGCTAGTTGCTGCTACTCATTGACGTCCATTATAGAAGTTCTATGTAGTTACCAGCATTCTTCAAAATATCTTCTTTTGTGTTCAACAGAAGTCAAACAGTGGAGGATGAGTACATGATGGCAGAATTTTCAGTTTCGGGTGAACGAGACTTTTGCGCATGTTTTTGCTCACGCTGTATGATTATGTATTCATGTGTGAATACAGGAATGCTGCTGGAAATGGATTCAGGAACTCTGCGACAAATTTTGTCTGACCGAAGCATGTTGGAAGTCGCCGTGCAAAGAGCAAAAAGTGCACTGGTACATTAATCAAAAATACAGTACACACATACATTAGTGCATGCTTTTTTTACACTATAGTTTCAGCTTTGAACTACACTACCTGACAAAAGTCTTGACGCTGATCCCAGAGTTGTAAGAGCAACAAATAATAACTTGACTTCTAGTTGATCATTTGGAAAAGTGGCAGAAGGTCGATTTTTCTGACGAATCATCTGTTGATCTGCATCCCAATCATCACAAATACTGCAGAAGACCTACTAGAACCTGCATGGACCCAAGACTCTCACAGAAATCAGTCAAGTTTGGTGAAGGAAAAATCATGGTTTGGGGTTACATTCAGTATGGGGCCGTGCGAGAGATCTGCAGAGTGGATGGCAACATCAACAGCCTGAGGTATCAAGACATTTGTGCTGCCCGTTACATTACAAACCACAGGAGAGGGCAAATTCTTCAGCAGGGTAGCACTCCTTCTCAAGCCTTGTTTATACTCGACGCGTCCGCTAGTTCGCTTGAGTGCGCGCGGAGAATCTGACGTCATCGCGGAGTTTGCGGATGTTCGCTTTGAGTGCGCGCGACATCATTTCGGCTGGCGGTGCGCACGGTATTTTTTGAGACCCAAGCGAACAGTGCGCGCGGCGCCACATCTGGTTTGAGTTGAAATGAACCACTTTGAAGAGATTTTGTCTGAAACAGGTACACCTGTACAGACATCTTTATGATCTGGATGATAGAGATAACCTGATGAACAATAATTTTGGCTAGAAATTTCAACGGCAGTGGGAAAGGAGGAAAGTTTTTGCTAAAAAGTTTGGAAAAACCTGAGGGATAGTCTGTTAAAGCCAAAAGAGGCCATGGCAAAAGTGGAAACCCAGCTACACAATTACAGAATATGTTTTTCCACCATTTATAGGTTTTACACTGATATTACAAGTTTAAATTTAAAACAATTTAATAATTACAAAACTATAATTAAGGATCAAATTATTTCTTTGATAACTGGGAAAGAATATTTGAACCTATCAGTTTACAATATACTGATGCCCTGTTTTTCTAGGATTTATTGGTGATAATGGTCAGGAATGTTTGGACTATTAATGCCTTTTTAGCATAATAAGAGGACAGAAACTAGCCAGACATAATGTGTGAAGAGCGGGCTAAATCTAAAAAACATCAGTATTATTTAGTAAGTCTGCTTTTTTTTTGCTTTTATTCTTGCCATAATAAAGAATAGATTTGTAGAGCAACTCATGTTCTGTTGTCATTAATATTTTAATAAACTTTAATAGGTAAAACTGTCCGAGATATGAACAAAAGCAAGTAATGCATCAAAGTTTGATTAAAAAAATCTTGAATATTATAAAAATCCTTAAAATCATTCAAATAATTTATAAAAACAATAAAAATAATTAGTAAAAAAATTGTGAATGATATTAATGATATGACATGTTCCGGAAACTTTCTACTTCTCTGTTTATCTGTCTGACTTTACAGTGGGGAGCAGGCTAAATAAAAAAAACATCTGTATTTTCAAGTAAGTCTGCTTTTTTTTTGGCTTTTATTCTTGCCATAATAGAAATATATCTGTAGAGCAACCCATTTTCTCTCCTCATTGATATTTTAATAAACTTTAATAGGTAAAACTGTCCGAGATATGAACAAAAGCAAGTGATGCGTCAAAGTTTGATTAAAACAAACCTTGAATGGTTATAAAAATCCTTATAATCATTAAAATAATTTATAAAAACAATAAAAATAATTTGTTTAAAAATCTTGAATGATATTAATGATATGACGAGTTCCGGAAACTTTCTACTTCTCTGTTTATCCGTCTGACTTTACGGTCAGTTACTTTTGACCGCCCCCTGTCGTTTTAAAGAATATCACAACGGCGAACGCGGCAAGTATAAAAGCCTCGTCCGTTTCGCGAGGTGCGCGCGCAGTCAGCGGAGGTGCGCGATGCGGCGCCAGGCGAAAGTATAATTCCAGCTTCATACTTCAGTCTCCACATCAAAGTTCTTGAAACAAAGAAGGTCAAGGTGCTCCAGGATTGGCCAGCCCAGTCACCAGATATGAACATTATTGAGCATGTCTGGGGTAAGATGAAGGGATTGAAGATGAATCCAAAGAATCTTGATGAACTCTGGGAGTCCTGCAAGAACGCTTTCTTTGCCATTCCAGATGACTTTATTAATAAGTGATTTGGGTCATTGCAGAGATGTATGGATGCAGTCCTCCAAGCTCATGGGAGTCAGACACAATATTCATTCTGTTTCCACTGCAGCATGACTTTCTATTCTATACTGGACATTATTTCTGTTAAGTGACAAGACTTTTGTCTAAGCAAAGTCAGACTTTATTGATCATATGATCATATTTTATTTTGGTAAAATAAGTGTAATCTAGAAGCCTTTGCCTTTCATATAAGCCACTTCTGATACCAAATGATCAACTAGAAGTCAACTTATTATTTGTTGTTCCTAAAACTTAGGATAGGCGAAAAGACTACTCAGGTCGTGTATAGAATAATAATGAAATAGAAATGATGTTCTCTCTGTGTCCACAGGAGGGCGCTCTGACACACACAGCAATGGCGGAATGAGGTTTTGAACCACTACACACCACGTGACTGACTGAGAACTTGGGACTTTTAGCTCCAAATTGCTGTACATTTTTAGTATTTCAAGACATTGTTTACATGGACTTTACATTTTAGCAACTTTCATTGATAGGGGAGATAGAGACTGAAATATGACTGAGAAATAGCCTGGAGGACAATTTCATTAGGTTATACAGCATTCAGCATAATGGAGTACACCCCATTTTGAAAATCGATATCTTGATCCATTTCTCAGTGAATATAGGCGATGTATTTTGGTGCATTTGAACAAAACTGATTTATTAAACATATATTTATTAAAATAATATTTTAGTCACCAAACATATTCAGAAATAGAAAGATAATACAATTAAATTCATGTAAAATATTGCAAAAAAAAAATGTAACTATAAAGTTTCTACAAACTTTTCTACATTTTTTGTTTCTCTTGAATTTTGCTCTTTTTTTGAATTTTATTTTATTCAATATTTTTCCCTGACAAATTCGGGCTACTAATTTTAGACCATTATAAGTTATTTTGCTCGATTAGCTTCATTATTGACTAATCTAATGCATATACACAAATATAATATTGTAAAGCTTCCTATAGAAGATATTAAATTAAACGAGAGAGTTTTGAGGGGTGTACATGTTGAGCACTGTATATGAATGAAACATTAATAAAAACAGGCTGGATTAGAACCTGCATGAGCATCTCCAGAGCAGGACTAACTATTGGGTCACGGTTTTGACATTCCGGGGGCTTCATTTGACACAAATATGATTCTGTCATGATTTTTCCATATTTAGTTTTGATTTAAAATAATATATGACTGTAAATAAAAAGATGCACAGTTTCACGCTGCAGTTTTGTATGTGGTTTATGTGAATTCTACAATTGTTATAAATAAGGAGTTTTGGTTTGATTCTGGCTTTGGTGCATTGTCAGTTAAAACTTAGTTCATTTGAAGTTTGCATCACAACAAATAAAAATTTACTTTTATTTTTTTATTTTAATTGTTAAACAGTTTGAAGTCAGTATTTTATTTTTAAATTAATAGTTTTTTTAGGACATTCATAATGCTACAAAAGTTATTTGAAATATTTTATTTATTAAAGAATCCAAAGAAATTATAACTATATAATAAAAACATTGTTAAAATTGATAGAAATGTTTAGTTTAGCAGCAAATCCACATGTTATAATGCAGTGTTTCTCAACCACGTTCCTGGAGGACCACCAACACTGCATGTTTTGGATGTCCCCTTCGTCTGTCGCACCCATTACAGGTCTTTCAGTCTCTGCTAATGAGCTGATGATCTGAATCAGGTGTGTTTGGTTAAAAAGACCTGGAGAATGTGCAGAGTTGGTGGTCCTCCAGGAATGTGGTTATACGTAAAGCCGCGGTCACACTGGACTTTTGCCTCCATAGACTTCCATTCATACGCACGCGAATGCGTCAGACCGGATTCCGGAAACGCAGGGTCATGCGTCAGATTTCGCAGGTTGCTGCGGTGCAAAGTTCAAACTTGGTGAACTCTGACCTGCGAAATCGCAACACTTGACTGCGTGAGACCAATCCAGGATTAAAACATGACCTCTCTGGACAGAAATTTAAAACATGGAGCAATCTCTCGCTTTTTTTAATGTCTAATCATCTTGTTTAATCCCGCCCCTTTTCGCAGCGCAGAATTTCGCAAGCTCAAACTCAAGTGTGACCGCGGCTTAATGCTTTCTGAAGGGTCATGTGACATAAAACTGGGGTAAAGCTGCGGTCACACTGCACTTTTCACCCCATAGATTTCCATTCATACGCATGCAAATGTGGCAGACCGGAAAAGCAAGCTCGGGCGACAACATCACGTTACTGCATTTAAAAAGTTCAAGCTTGGTAAACTGTGACCTGGGGGGGAAAAAATAATATAAAATCGCATCACATGACTGCGTGAGACCAATAGAAGATAAAACATGACCTCTCTGTACAGAAATTTTAAATATTGACCAATCGCTTGCTTTTTTTAATGTCTAATAATCTTGTTTAATCCCGCTCCTTTTCGACATAACACTGAAAATTGTATTTTAAACAATTACATAATTGAGCATAAATTACTTATTCATATATTAATTAGAAAAAAGTCTTACTGACCACACACTTTTAAACAGTTGTGTATAGGTAGCATCCATCTAAAAGTTTTTTCATCTTCAAAAATAAAAAATGTAAGTCTGCCTGAACCGAAAGTTATTGCCGATTTTTTATTTTAGTATGATGACACATTTCCAAATGAAACAAAATAATGATTGGGGGGCGGGGTTTTATTTTCCTGCTCCTCCTCTCATCTTTCGCTCACTGCAAACTAATGGGGCGTGGCTAAGCACATTTTGCCCAATTCGTCAAACTGACATCATCAGAGAAGAACTGTCATTCCAGAGCAGTTATAGTGAGCAAGATCAAGTTTTGAATAAAAATTAACAAACTGTTTTTAATATTACAGATACAGATTTAATAAACCCATTAGCCATTATTTAAAAAGACTAGTGCTGCGTCCCAATTCGCATACTTATACTACGACCTAAAAGTATGTACTTTTTTTGTGGACGAAAAATATATACTTTTGAGGGAGTAACAGAAAAGTATGCGAGCTTTGGGACATACTACTTCCTCGTTTCACAGGTCGTTGTGTTGCTTAGTTAAGAGCCCTGTCAATCATCCACATTTCTGTCGTATTTAATTTCCTACCTTATTGGAGAAGCAGCAGCAGGATAATCTCCCATTCACGATTCTTTCATGCAGAGAAATCTCCTCAGGTCTTTGGATAATTCTGCATTCAGACGGTAATGTCCAAACACTTCTTTATATAAGTTCAGTATTGTTGTTGCAGATGAAATATAACACAGACAATGGTATTTAAATATTCTCCAGTGGGCTAGATATTAATTAACAGTCATACAAACATCTGTACCGAAGCCTCTCTGCTTGACGGTTGGTCTCGCGCGTCCATCATGTTTGTAGTTTGTTTACACTTTTCACCCGCGTTTTGTAGTTCTAATCGAATTCACGTCCAACGCGCAATGTACTGTGGGCAATATCAGCGGTTAGAGTACGGACGCTTCTACACTTAAAATTTTGACCGGAAATAGTAAACCATCCGGGAGTTTTTGGCATACTCTTTTCAACATACTACGATTTGGGACATACTAATTCTACTTTCACATACTTTTAGGACGGATAGTATGCGGATTGGGACGCAGCACAGGAGTCTGTTGCTATTTTCAGACCAGTGCAGTAATTTTCTCGTTTTGCGCCACGCTGTTTAGATAGCAAATCCATTTGCGCCACTGTGTGGACTAATGTGTTCCGGTCTGAAAAGGAGGTGTGTTAAGGCACATTGTTGGCGTGTTGCTATTTTGAGAAAGTGAAAATTAGTTATGCGCCTATGCAGGTCTAAACACTTACTCATTGCTTAATACACAAAGGATGTACAGCAATACATAAATATCTTTACATATGAAGAAAATTAAAGGATTAAAATGTTAAAAAATTAATATTTTCTACATAAATATAAAAACCACTGCCTCCATGTTGTTGTTTTTTTTTAGTTTATTCATGACAATTTGCATTTGTATAATGTTGTTATTATTAGCAGTATTATTTATTATATGCATATTTATATTTGTTTTAGTGAACACAAGTTTAGATTTGTCCACCTGTCGGGTTTTGGAGACGTCTGCATCACCGTATGGGGCATAAGAATATAGGACGTTTGTTCGGATATAACTCAGTTTTTTGACCACACTTCGTTATTATTGTTCATTTATTCATTTGCTGGAAACTAGAACTGAACTTAGAAATAGTTTTGAAACAAATCTTTGTGCTTAACAAACTAAATTAAATATGTGGACTAATGGATGTGTTCAGTAGAGTGCGGACAACACAGTTTCTTTATCCACGAAAGTAAAGAGGTCGAATGGAGGAGGCTCGTTCTTTATCCTCTTGCTGCAGATGCTCTGTTTAACTGTTTTCTCACTAGTGAAGCGTTCCGTTTTTCCGCCATGTAAATAGCAAATGCACCATGGCGTGACGCAATTGACTCTTAAAGGGAATGGGAGATGAGACTCTGATTGGTTTATTGCTCATTATGCTCAAAACACACCCATAAATCATTAAAGGCCCCGTTTACACGAATGCGTTTTCGTTTTAAAATGCATAAGTTTTGCTACGGTTACACCATCAGTCCACACTACGCCGGAGTTTTCGAGCCCCGAAAACGGAGCGTTTTGAAAACGCTGGAGAGGCCGTTTTCCTTCTAAACCGCTGCTGCTCCGTCTCTGTGTGGATGGGGGAAAATGGAGACATCTGAAAACGGAGGCGTGGCTGCTGAGATTCTCTACCTGATTGGGGCTTTTGGGTCATTGCGTATCCTTCCCTTATTTGTCAAGCCCCCATCACATGACTATAACACTACCGGAAGACGGCAGACCAGCCTTCACTGTAAACAACAACATGGACACAGAAATGGGAGCGTTGTTTGCACTATTGTCTGTTTTAGGCGCCATTGTGCAGTTAAACTCTGCCTTTTTACTACAGCAGCTGCATATATTCGCAAGAGGCAAGCTATTGTTCGAGCACTCGCTAATCGCTCGCGTTCATCGTTCTACCAGCGTTTGTTGACTAACAATAACCAAATGCCGAGCGAGACACATGCTTCCTGTTTATACTTGAACGCGCATGCCCAGAGTGCGAATGGTCACGTGATATACGTTTTTGGTGGAGTAGTGTGGACGGAGATATGTTTAGAAACGCTAGATGAAACGCTAGTGTGGACGCGGATCGCTTTTGATCTAAAACGCCGTTTCAAAACGAAAACGCATTAGTGTAAACGGGGCCTAAGACATTAAAGGGTCACGAAATCCCCCTGTCTCAGCAGGGTGTTCTCACACCTCTAGTTTGGAAAAAGTCAGGAAAGTGGGCGTGTCCAGCTCTTTTTAGGTGGGAGTGTCGGGGGAGGGAAAGAGGGAAGGATTTGCAAATATGGGAGTTTCAGTTTGGGCACGCGCTGATTTACAGATGCGGGGCAAAACAAACACACAGAGTGGAGTTTTAATGGAATGTTTGATACCGCACGGCGAATGGGAGAAAAAAATCCTCCGCATTTCTCTGTAACTTGGATGCACTCGGTAGGTAGCGTCAGGAAGCCATGTGTGTATAGACTATCCTGTCACAAAATGCGGCAAAAATTCTACACGACAGTAAAAGTTTGATTGTGGTGTTTACATTCAGAGAGCTGCATTTACAGCGGATCTTTCAGTCTATAATATTGTACTATAATATTGCAGTGATATTAACATATTGTAAACTTAGTAACTAAATAATTTTGACTGAGGTATGTCTTTAAAAACTGAAAGAGCACTGCTGACGATACAAACTAACTTTGCCATCTGAATGAACAAACAAAGGGCACTGATCACACACACTTACCAAATCTGTAGACACAGGACAGTCAATACAAACTGGAGCCGTGTCTTTTTTAAAAGGAGATGAGCTGCAAATCCGGATTTCATCATTTACAGATGCGAAAAGCTCTCGGGTAAAACATGTTCCTTACAAACGCATTCTGTCGCGTGCACTGTAGCGGGGAAATGAAAACAAAACCTTCGTTGCAGCACAATAATAAATGCAACACTGACGACCCATGTCTCCAAATTCTCGTTCTTTCACTTGTTTTGGCAACACAACGTGGCGTCTCTCTGTCGTCTGAACACTGTAACAGGTAAAACAGTCTTCGAAGCTTGTGCATATTAATGAAATTGCACCGCATACACAATAGAGCGCACTGATTGGTTTAAACCAAGTCTTTCTCATGAATTAATGCCGCACACTCAGAGACTTCACGATGTACTCGCAAGTACAGACAGACACTGTCCACACTGGAATACACACAAGTATGTAATCACCTTGACGCAGCTTCAAAAATTAGTTTCAAACCGGAAGAACAAAAAATACGCAAAACCATTTTAGTGAAATATATGTGTCCTAATAGTGTTTATAGCAGCGTGGGACACATATATGACTGTCAACAGCTCAAATAATGTGTTTTGGTGTTTCGTGACCCTTTAAGCACAACCCTGTTAGACCATGCGCTGAGGTGCAGAGCAAATTTTTCCATCCTTAACAGCAAAAGTGGACTTGTCCTTAATGCTTTTGCGCCCTGCGCTTTAGACTTTGCGCTTAGATCGTTAAAATTGAGTCCTAAGTGTAAAAAGAAAAGAAAAACATAAACGAGTATTAAAGAGCTCAAAAATATCTTTATTATCACTTTTATCAAGAATTGTACAGTCAATTTCTAAACACATTGGAAAAGTCCAAGCTTCCTTCAAACAGAGCTGACCTTTGGAATTACAAAAAACCCTCGCTGTTCAGCATGGCAACAAGCAAAGGAATAACGCCGTGTGATTAGGAGACACGACGACCAATCAGAGCGCGCGATGAGAAGCCAGGGAAAATAATAATGATATTTTATGAGCAATACACACAAATGATCACAGGATTTTGATAAATCATAGAAACATATGATTCTGTAGCTACTGGCGAAATTAAAGGATTTGACCAGGAGATGGTAAAAAGACACTAAACTCGTACTCGTGACGGGCCGCTTCATTGTGACAGGAAGCTTAATAAATATCTAAAACATTCTGGTACGCTGCACTGTTCCCATGATAACAGGCCTGTCCGCCCTCAAACTCATGCTTTCCGTCAGCAGGACACGGCCACGTTTCCTCCAAACACACATGCGCTCATACAAACTCGCAGACACCCTGCTGAAATGAGCAGACTACACTAGCGAAATCAATCTACACAGGGCTAAAAATCGCAATATTGCACTTGTAATTCACACTGCTCATGTTGAGGAAGCGCCGCCCAGTCCGTACACACACACACACTCAGGCCGTATCGAGAAACAGAGTCTCGTCCAATCGCAAACATCGATTATGACAGTGTATTTGAGGGGTTTGGAGGGCCACATGCCAGCGCTTCCAGGAGTCCAAACTTCATGATCTAGAACCACAGTTTGATCTAGAACTACAGCGGTACTGTTACTTCGGTGTTGGGTATCCTCTCTGTCCCAGACGCCCAGGGCGAGCACGGTTTGTGGGAACAGACTGGAGAATAGAGAGAGAAACACATTTTTATATGTTAGTTTGGTCCTGTGATAACATGCACGTTTACTTAAAAGGCAAAACCTTTCTCATGCTTTGGAAAATGATGAGATTTTAAAGAAACACTCTTTTAAACTATGTTTTTATATCATAACTTTAATTAACTAGTAACTAATAGCTTTTAACATTTAAAGTTATTAGTTGGTATTAGACACAGAATCTGCACGCACAGATTTTTAGCCCATCTTTGAGTATTTATTTACTTGTGTAAATGTATATTTACTTAGTTTTTTATATTAATTTCTGTAATATTATTGACAATATGAAAATGCTCATATGATTTATTTAAAACACAGTTTGTAAAGAAATATTTTCTGCCTTTCTGCGCTCAATCTGCGGTGTGAGTCCTAATGCCCCAGTATAGTGAAGGGGACGCTATAATGTCAGTGAGTGCAGTCTCTCGGATGAGACGTAAACCGAGGTCCTGACTCTCTGTGGTCATTGAAAATCCCATTGAACTTCTCATAAAGAGTAGGGGTGTAACCCCGGTGTCCTGGCCAAATTCCCTGCATTGGCCCTTACCCATCATGGCCTCCTAATCATCCCCATCCACCGAATTGACTCTATCACTGTTTCTCCACTCCACCTATAGCTGGTGTGTGGTGAGCGCACTGGCGCTGTTGTCCTGTGGCTGCTGTCGTGGATGCTGCACACTGGTGGTGGTGTGGAGAGACCCCCTTGTGATTGTGAAGTGCTTTAGGTGTATGGCCATACACAATAAATGCGCAATATAAATACACATTACATTGCATTACAACACTTTAAAAATCATTCCGCATAAATCCAGATTTCTTTTTACAAAATTCTGTGCAGAAATAGCAAAAAATGTCCGCAGATTCTGTCTGGCCCTATTAATTAGCTAAAGTTATTAGTTATGGTAACTAATAACCTTATCTTTTCTGAATTTGATTGTTATGCAGTAATGTGCACCTTTTGTAAAGCTGCTGTAAAATAATAACTACACAAATAAACTTGAACTGAATTTATTTTGGAAGTTTAGCTTATTTGACAAGTCACCTGAAGTTAAACAGTTCAGTTTTACCATTTTTTGATCCACAAAACACTTTTAGCTTAGCACAAATTAATTGAATTGAATTAGACCATTAGCATCCCGCTCAAATGTAATGTAATGTATTTTTTATTTATTGCCATGTCAGCAACCAAGGCTATTCTCATGGCAAGAACATTTCAACAATAAATAAACAACTAAGAACAACAAACAAATGAATACACAAGTTAAATAAGATTTTTAGAATTAATACTTGATAAGAATTCTAAAAAAATTTTCCCGCTCAAATAAAGAGTTCTGAATTTTTTCTTATTTAGTTACATTCTGTAATGAGCAACTCACGCTTAATTAGATGCATTTTGAGTTTACTTGCTTCATTCGCGCGTGAAATTCACTTCACAATGCACGTAAAATCACTCCAGTTTCATTGCTAAATTAACTGCCATTGATTTTGTTGAAGTTAGCTGTGCTTTGTGGTATGGAAGCAAAAAAATAGCAACTTCTTTTTCTGTTGGTCTTGGTTTCACAATGTAACTACAGAAGAGTCAAGCTTTAAATAGGAAACTTATCTAATCTATCTAAATTTTGATCAAGATGCTAATGGTCTAATCTGATTCAATGACTTATGTTAAGCTAAGCTAAAGGTTCCCCCTCCAGACCCAAAGATCAGCTGAATAGATTCAATAATGGTAAAACTCACCTGTTTAACTCTAGGGAGAGTCCCAAAATTAATATATTTTCAAACAAAGTGTAGTTACACAGCATTAAACTTTACCCATTTTTGTCTATAGGCTTCAGTGACGTATTTTTAAAGTCTGTTTTCTAAGGTATTTTTCAAGTGTGTTCTTGTGCTGGTTTAGGCCTGTCATTACCAGTAGGTGGCAGCAAGTCTCTGTGTTCATGTGTGAATCACTGAATCATTTATTTATTCAAATGATTTGTTTAATACTGCTGATTCATTAAGCGAGTGATTGTGTTTATGAATAGATCTTTGATTTAATTAAACCACACTACTTTTAACTAAAACTTTGGAGAGTTTTGGATGTTCCATTTCACCAATAATGTTTAGGGGCCTGATAAAACTAGCTATTTAGAAAATAGCATCTCTAAATACATGATATATATATAATTTTATTACATGTTCAGCCTATAGTTTAAACCTGTTTTTGTGTATACAGGAATTATTTTTACAATACGGTCATCTGTACATGAAACCTCAAACATGCATAGAAAATGTTTTAAGCAGCAATGGCTGTTGGTTCCTCATAAATGCTTCTTGTGTTTCCTACCTGTGCAAACTGGGAGGGGTTATAAAAGGTCACACCCCCTGCAGGCGGAGCTCCTTGCACTGGTTGTTGAGCAGGAACCTATGAGGACACATTAGTGGTTACTATAGGAACAGGAGAATGACACCTCTACCCAAACATACAGACTGACATGATTAGCATGCAGCATGTGATTGGTTAATATGTGCATGCACCAAAAGGGGGTGTGGCCTCAAACTTCAGCACACCACTTTGATATCCAAGAGCCTTTCCTATTGGCCAAGTATTCAGTCAGGCAGTGCTGGAGGTGTGGCCACAAGTGTGTGACATCAGAAGGGTGCATGTGCTTTACTATGCAGCATTACAGTGTCTGGAAAGTGTGTGTGTGTGTGTGTTTCAGATAAAAACCAGCTGAAAGTACCTGATTTAAATGCTGACTCACTTCTCGAGATAGAGAACTCATTGAGCTAGAACGTGAGAGCTAGAACAGCAGGAATAAACAAAACAAACAAACAAACAAAAAACACCACAATCCCGAATTAATCCCATGCAGCGCCATGTTAAATCACACATCATCATGATTTCATCATACTCAAAGGTCTCCATTGTAACACCTCAGTAGTAAGTACTTTTTCAACATGCGCTCTTGCTCTTAGACACACTCATGCGCACACTCATACTCATCATAATAAATATTTAATTAGGAACACAGTTAAAGATGCAAGATCAATCGTGTGTGTGTTTCTGATGTATTAAATGGTGTGAACATGAGCGTGTGTGCTATTATAAGTGTGTTAATCTGCATTCATGGGTGAAAGAGCAGGGCATGGCAGGATGAAGTGGCTTTAGGGGAGAAATGATGGAGTATTAAAGGATAATCTGACCTCTCCGGACTGGGTTCCCTCTGGGCCGGGAGGCAAATCAGCATTCGGATTAAACATCTAGATAGAAAGATACATACTCTTTATAGAGGCATGTTTAGAATCAAGCAATGATTATTCACAAGAATATAAAATGCTTTTAAAATAAAATAATCAAATGCCAATGATAAGCTTAGGTAAACAAAAAATGTAAATAATAAAAAAAAAAAAGTGAAAATAAATTAAATTTAAAGGGTACAAATTTCAAAAGCCAAATGTAAGGAAAATTGGCACTGGCGCAATATATATATATATATATATTATAGGTGGGCATAGATTAATTTTTTTAATCTAGATTAATCTATATTAATTTCAAAATTAATCTAGATTAATCTAGATTAAAATGGCTCATTTGAATTCTGCCCAAGGCATTCAGAATATGTGTGCTACCCAAATAATAAGTCTTTGAGAACGGGTTTCTCAAGCCAGGTGACGCATTAGACCAGGGGCTCATCTCCTGTTTCCAAAATGCATCACAAACTGCTTGAGAAACTGTTCTACTATGATAATTGGTGATGAAAATAAATGATGTTCAATAAGATGTACTTGTGTTTACTAACTGTTTATTCAGGTAAACATGAATGTTGAACTGTAGGCCCACATAAGCTCCAAACAGCGATTTCATAGTTGCTTTTGATGTACGCACATACAGAAAATGCTGCTTCGCAAAGGCAAGTTCACAGAGCCCTGATGGTGTGTCAAACATTGAGTATGTTTACATGGGCAACAATACTTTAATACGATTTTAATATGATTAAAACAATACTCTGATTAATAGTCTACCATGTAAACAGCGATTTTTGATTACTTAATGCGACTAAAGTCATAACTGAACTAAACAGAAATGGAATTGAGACGTGGAGTATGCAGATATTAGTGGCATTACTGACAAACTATTACCGTCATGTAGAACTTTTCGCCATATTTTCCGACAAGATTCACAGAGGCGGCTGTCAGTAAAGGACCGCACAGACACACAGACGCACACACACACACACATCGCGAAATGCGGAAGTTTTTTTCTTTTCATTTGGCGTGCGTTATTAAATTCCATAACGCTCTCACCTGTCCTTACTCATTTATTTGCGTCTAATACCCCAGTTTGTCACGAAGGCATGAATTAAATGTTTGTGAGTTAAAGGGAAACTGCTCAACTGCAGTTAGAGTCAGGCATCCTGCTGATTTGATTCAGAAGGGCACTTCTTTCCCAGACGGCTCACCGGTCAGGTATACATCCGCGCTAAACTATCAAGGTGAAAGTCATCATAGCTTGCATAGAATAGACCCAGCTCTCACCCAACTTTGAGAATAGATTAACGGCGATAGTTTTTTTTAATTTGCACCCTGGTTATAGGGCAGGTGTGTGTGTACCTGTGGCACTGTGGCACTGGTCTGCTGTGTGCTTTCTCCACTGGCATCTGGAACACTTCCCTCCATCGGCTGCTGCTCATCTGGGGCTGAAAGAGCAGTGTTACACTTCACACACACACATACACACACACACACACTAGCCGCGTTTCCGCTATTGCACCTAAAGCAAGCGTTTCCACTGTCACTTACGGGGCCTGATCGGGCCAAAGCGAGGCTTTCTTGGGGCCAGCGAACGGCCTTTTTCGGCCCGCCGAATACTTTGGGCCAAAGAGGGCCAGCTGGGGCTTCGGGGCGGAGTAAAAGGAGAGGCGGACTTTGCCTGAGTCTGGTAAAGATGGCATGCCATCATTACACTAGTTTTCCCAATCGCACATGAGTACATGCACCAAACAAATAAATAAATACGGGAAGAAATAAATAAAAAAGTAAATAAAACTGGTCAGTTTAAGATAGGCTATTCCATAAAACATCTTATAGGCTAGGGATCTTTTTGCTTATGATCGCCCTTATATTTTCCTTTTAAATGTAAGGCTGAGAAAGCTCTGTTGATGCCCCGAACGGCTTCTTTCATTTTTTATTTATTTAGGAGATAATAAAAAATATGAATACAACAGAAAGACATAAAACTTTACAAATTACCTGTCCACTTTTGTAGGCTCAAAACAATAGTGTCATATCTTGATAAATAACCGAAGCTATATTGAAATAATTTAAAGAATTACAAATATCAGATATAATAAAATCACATTAAATAAATAAACCAATATAAAAACAAACAAAAGCTATAACAATGTAGGTATATACAATACATAAATTAAACCGTTTTTAAGCCATATTAAACTTTCATTTTACAAAGGCCTATCTGAATTTTTTTTTAGATAATTTCTATAAAGACCAGAGGAGATATTAATCAAATCGTGCAAACAGAGCATTTTTTGGGTGAGTGAAAGCAGAAACTACCTTCTTTTCTGTCATCCAGTCCTGCGCAGCGCCGCTTTACAATGTCCTCAAACAAGTGTTTATGTTCTTATATGACGTGGTAAAATTTAAAAATGAAATTTTAAATACATGTAGAGCTTTATTAGTGAATAGCTGCCGAGCACAATGAACAGGGCCGGATTAACCAATAGGCATTATGGGCACAGGCCCAGGGGCCCGTGCGCACTTGGGGCCCCTGCGAGAGGGGAAAAAAATGCTGATTTTGGAGTGTCTATTTACGCTAAGTGCAAATAGCGCACAACGTTGTAATAACCTGGTTGAGTGCTTCCCGCCAGCGCCGTTTGATTGACAGAGACAACATAACTAAAGAGTGCAGAAGAAAGCAAGTGGGAGTGGCGTAGCTCGTAAAGTGCATGGAAATGTGTTTTGAGGCGATCGATCATGAACCCGGTTCGAATCCCGCGTCTGATGAACACATTCTTCTTTTTTCCCACATAACATATCAGATTGGAAATACATTTATTTTCAATAGAAAGAAAATGTTGTTGTTTAAAAATTTAAATAAAGTATATAAAATGAGTCACAAGGTATTTAATAAGGATAATAATAATAAATATTTTATAAATAGTTATTTTCCACCTGGTGTTAAATGTTAGCAACATCTTAATATAATTAATCTGTATTTACAATGTTAGTCGCCCTGCTTCACCCATAATCTCCGACCTCATCGAGAGAGAGACAGAGAGAGAGACAGAAAAAGCCCCTGAAGAGAGAGACAGGAGAGAACTGGTACAGTGTGTGGGATTTCGGATACTTTCAGCATTATAATCAAGTGCTTTTTGCCTACTCTTCTTCATCACGAGGGAGACAGTAGGAATCATTAATCAGTGTGTGTGTTGGAAGACTCAGATTCATAGAACTGGATTGGAGAGGTGTTATATCTAAATCATATGCACTATAAGTTTGTAGAAGTTATACATTAAAAATACCCTTAAATATACATTTTAGTACTGCTTCAATGAACTTGAACAAGTATATGAAAAACCATTAATTTTCACTAGTTATATTCGTATTTTTATCAAAGTTTGCTTTAAATGTTTTTTAAATCAGGTAAATCTTTGTTGACTATAAATATATGTACTATATCATTTATTTTAAAAATGTGGGCAAAATATTATAGATTAACTTTATTTAAAAAATATTAGATTAATCTTATTTTTTAATTCAACTATAGAGGTGCGGCCTTGTAGGGGGCCCTACAAGACATTGTGCCCAGGGGCCTCTGAATTCTTAATCCGGGCAATGAAATATAGGTTATATTTTATTACTTGCTCTTGTGTGCTGAAACACTTAACACTTTCCTTAAGATCACAGAATAATATGCAACATCCTTAAATTATTCTCTTAAATAAAGGGGAATTAATTACCTATTAAGTGTCATATAGCCTAGGGAAAAATTAATATGTTTTAGGTCTCTCCAGAGCATTTGGGCTGAATGTTTGATGACGTCTATCAAACCAGGATGTTATAAAATACATTGCATACCGAGTTATTACCGGAGAATTTCTGTGGTTTTATATTATGGATGGGTGCGCTCACTGCGCTGGGTCCCTCTGTTAGTGGCGAGACCACTCGATGCATGATGCCAACAGTCGATCGGTGAGTAAACAAATATAATGGATGGAAATACACAGGCCTGTGCGTATAGACATAATGTAATGCTGTACAGTAATGTATCATTTGTTTGTTTCGGTTGTCCTCATTTTAATCGTTTCGTGATGATGCGATGGTGTGCTTTATCTGCCAGATTCCCGCTGAAGTGGGCCGGTTGTGTGACGTTTGAATCGGGGGACGTTCTGGGGGCGGGGTTTGCGTGACGCACTGCGAGTTACTAGCCCGACAGTGGAAACGCTACATGATTTCGGCCTCACTACTCAACCTCCCAGGCGATTAGCCCGGCATGGCGTGAAAAAAGCCCTGGCTTGCACTGGCCGACAGTGGAAATGCGGCTACTGATGTACTCACATACATACATACATACACAAACACATAGTGATGTGCATACATACAGTGACACACACACAGCCATGCGCACGCAGAGTGCGAAGCACACAGTGGGACACACAGTGACAGAGACACAGACACACAAATAGGGACAAACACACAGTGACAGACACATACAGCGATGCGCACAGTGGGAGACACTCAGTGACAGAGACACAGACACAGACAGTGACTCGAATGCACACAGCCACGCACATGCTGACAGCGACATGCAGAGTGGGAAACACACAGTGCCAGACTCCCAGACACACACACACACCTGCAGCTGGTGTGAAGAGGTTGGCAGGCATGGCCATGGGTGCGAGAGGAGCAAACAGATCAGCAGGAGGAGGCACTGAAGCGACAGCTTTAGCTCCTCCACGACCAGGATTCAGCACATCCACATAACGACTCCTCGTGCCTAAACGCACACACACACATTATTACTTCACACATATTTAATTTCATTTTATATGGGCAAAATCCAAGCTCACATGAAACTAGTGATAAATAAGTGAGTTTATGTAAAGGCATGTAATATTGAATGAGGGCAGCATGGTGGCTCAGTGGTTAGCACTGTCGCTTCACAGCAAGAAGGTCGCTGCTTCGAGCCCCGGCTGGGCCAGTTGGCATTTCTGTGTGGAGTTTGCTTGTTCTCCCCGTGTTGGTGTGGGTTTCCTCCGGGTACTCCGGTTTCTCCCACTCCAAACACATGCGCTATAGGCGAATTGAATAAACTAAATTGGACGTAGTGTATGAGTGTGAATGAGTGTTTATGGATGTTTCCCAGTACTAGGTTGCAGCTGGAAGGGCATCTGCTGTGTAAAACATATGTACAATTAAGTACTATAGAGACTTTTAACGTGTCATCAAATTATTCTTGTTCTAAACATGCATATATTTCTGTGGAATGTAAACTACTGATACACTGAATGAATTCCAGTGGTTCTCTTTTGCAATCAAGATCAAATATATATGATTTTTGTAAGTGATTAGGAAGGTAAAAGAAGTGTAATTCCAGGTAACGCACCTGCTCTTCTGGAGAACATGTTGACAGGAGGCCCTGATGGCGGAGCGGCCATTCCTGGAGGTCCCATTGCTGGAGCGCTCATTGGAGCTTTAGGGAAGCCAGTGGGTGGAGGAGGAGGAGGTTTACTCTGAAACACACACACAAACACCATTACACATTCACACCATACAGCGATAGAAAAAAATGAAAGTATGAACTATTTCAAGGTGACATGGTTGCTCAGTGGTTATCACCGCCACCTCAGAGCAAGAAAGTCACTGGTTTGAGTCCCAGCTGGGTCAGTAGGTATTTCTGTGTGGAGTTGGCATGTTCTCCCCGTGTTGGCGTGGGTTTCGTCAGGGTGCTCCGGTTTCTCCCACAGTCCAAACACATGCGCTATAGGTGAATTGAATAAACTAAATTGGCCGTAGTGTATGAGTGTGAATGAGTGAGTATGGCTGTTTCCCAGTACTGGGTTGCAGCTGGAAGGGCATCTGCTGTGTAAAACATATACTGGATAAGTTGGCGGTTAATTCCGCTGTGGCGACCCCTGAATAATAAAGGGACTAAGCCGAAGGAAAATGTATAAATGAACTATTTAAATTTGCATACTGTACCTCTTCCTCTGGCTCATCCAGATTCACCCATTTCTGCTTCTTTTCATCCCACACAATCTGAAAAAAATAAATAGGGTTAAACGATAGCTAATAGTTCACACCGTACTTTCCCAGTTGATTGATTACATTAAAAATGACAAAGATTTGTTTGTATTATGCATTATTTTAAATATGACCTAATTTGCATACATATCTAGCACAGAAATATGGTTCAAAATTCATCTTATTAGAGTTATTTTTTTACACAGCCAATTTTTTTTTCACTCCATAATTCAGAAAACATTGCAAATAGCTACAAAATTTTCCAAAGTTATATACAGTACACCCCTCACAAACCTCTCATTTAGATGAATATTTTCTATAGGAAGCTATACAATATTATATTTGTGCATATACTATATATTAGATTAGTCAGTACTGAAGCCAAATCTGGAGCTTATCTAACAAAATAACTTGTGATAACAGTCCAAAATTTGTACAGTCAAATTTATATGTTATAGAAAATTATTAAATAAAAAAATTCAAGAAAAACAAAACAATGTATAAAATTGTGTTGACGTTTTTGTAGTTTGACATTTTATTTTCCAATATTTCACATGAAATTAAACCTATCATCTTTCAATTTCTAAAGATGTTTGGTGACTAAAATATTATTTTAATAAATACAGTCATGTGAAAAAATTAGGACACCATATGAAAACCTGAATGTGAGGGTCTTCTGACTTTTTTCTCAGTTGGAATATGCAGTTTTGTAGAAATACATTTACGTAAGATCTTGAAAAGTCTTTTCTTCAGTTTTAATAGTTTTGTTATATTACCTTAAACTTTCTGCATTATTAAAATAGAGATTAAATAAAATTTAAATTTAAAAACCTTACAAAATAATCAGGCGGTAATACTTTACAGTATAATAACTACACACTATGAATCTTTACTAAGCATTAGCATCTAGTGAATTCCTTAAATGTTAATCATTAACTCTATATTAATAAACGTTAGTAAGCAGTTTATAACTGCAGCTACAAATGATCTATTCTTGACTTACAACCACATTTATAATGTGCTTAATACTTGTACTTTCATACTTTGTTAATGATTTACTTTTCATTACTAAATTAAGTATTGCATTATTAACAAACCAGTTGTATTTAAGAGTAGTCGATGGTTTTTAAGATAATTCAGAATGAGTTAGTAAATGTTTAATAAACTATTGAAATCAACGTTTATATATCTTATTATTCAAGCATATATTACTAGTTAATTTGTATGTTAATAAATGCGTTTTTAACTCAACTTCATGCAGTTTTGTGACCTAATCTAAAGTGAGGACTATTTATGCTTTATAAATCCCTTATTAATGACATTTAAAGGCTTAATGATTGCAATCTTATCTAAAAAGTAAAATTACTGTAAAGTTTAAACATTGCTGAACAACTGTTTAGAATTTAACTAAGCCTTTATTTGTCATTTATAAGGGATTTATAAAGCATAAATATTTTAGATTAGGTCACAAAACTGGATGAAATTGAGTTAATAAAGCATTTATTAACGTACAAATTAACTATTAATATATGCCTAAATAATAAGATTTCATTCATTCATTCATTTTCTTGTCGGCTTTGTCCCTTGCGGGGTCGCCACAGTGGAATGAACCACCAACTTATCCAGCACGATTTTTTACGCAGCGGATACCCTTCCAGCCGCAACCCATCTCTGGGAATTTACACACACACACACATTCACACTCATACACTACGGACGATTTAGCCTACCCAATTCACCTGTACTGCATGTCTTTGGATTGCGGGGGAAACCGGAGCACCCGGAGGAAACCCACGCGAACGCAGGGAGAACATGCAAACTCCACACAGAAACGCCAACTGACCAAGCCCAGCCGAGGTTCGAACCTGCGACCCAGCGACGTTCTTGCTGTGAGGCAACAGCACTACCTACTGCGCCACTGCGTTGCCATAATAAGATTTATAAATGTTAATTTTAATAGTTTATTAATAATTTACTAACTCATTCTGAATGATCTTAAAAAACACCAACTATGTTTAAATAACTGGTTTGTAAATAATGCAATGCTTAATTTAGTAATGAAAAATAAATCATTAACAAAGTATGAAAGTACAAGTATTAAGCACATTATAAATGTGGTTGTAAGTCAAGAATGGAGCATTTGTAGCTGCAGTTATAAACTGCTTACTAACTCTTATTAATGTAGAGTTAATGATTAACAGATAATGAATTCACTATATGCTAATGATTAATAAATGGTTCATAGTGTGTAGTTATTATAAAGTGTTACCAATTGGATTTTCTATGACACTGTTATACACCGTTTCTTTTCAATGGGTTAAAGTAAAAAATAAGTCTGTTGGAATAAAAAAGACATCCACTATTTCTCTTACTTTTATACCATTCAGGAGCCATGTGCACCCACTGACAGGTCAAATCTGCATCTCTCTTTCAAGTTCAAAGCAAACTTGAATGCCAAAGCATTTTAGATGTGTATAAAATATGTAACATATTGACATTACAAAATTAATAAAATAAATGACAGAAAAAGCAATAAAAACATTCAATCTCTTAAAAATTATAATAATTACAAGATTAAAATGTGTAGATTATTTAAATGAGGCATATGCGTTGATTAACCATTACTAATGGTGTACATACATTTTACAGCCAGTTTAAACCAGTCATGTCATCCTCTCCGAGTATATAGTAAAGTTTTTCTGAGTCATTTAGATTAGAGAATTAATTAGTTAATGTTTCTCTCGTGACTGTGTGTCAGCTGCTAAGCCATACCCAGACAATTAACGACAGCTTTAGAAAGCGAAGGCCGAATCCCAGACATTTTAGGAGATTTGTTTTTTAATTTAATTTTTAAATTAAATTAAAAAATTTTTAAAGTCCTAAAAAGGCACGTCTCTGTGGGTCTGCAGAGCACATTAGACTGCCTGTGGGAGTGTTGACAGGTCTCGTGCACACTGAACGAAACGGGTAAATGAGAGAAGATTTTCCACTACTAAATCGATCGCGAATGTTTGGTTATATTAGGAACATACAAAAAAAGTGTAAAAGGATGATAATAAAAGGCCTAGTAAAAAAAAAAAAAAAAAGTGACACTAAATATACTTGGGAGGGTGTTAATACCTGGAAGCACTGCTGTTTAATAAATCTCTTTTGTTTAATGCACCAAAATATATGACCTATATTCACTGAGTAATGGATAAAAATATTCATTTCCAAAAGGTGGTGTACTCATTTATGTTGAGCACTGTATGTTTTTAAAATATTTTCTTTAATACTCAACACAAAACAAAACAAAATTCAGTTTTAGTCATTACCATAAATCATTTTTTTTGCATTTGTACTTTTCAATATACAACATAATAACATAATATCTGAAAATGACTACAAATATTATCCGTTTTATGCAAATAAGCATATTTCATATTCATATTCACTTCATTTTCAGACAAATTATGGAAAAACATATCAAGCAGAAAGTGCATACAGATTTGTTTTTGTCGTCTGGAAGATGTGCTTCATTCTTCCGCTTTGGAAACAGCCAGGTCAGCAAGCCGCCGCCAGATCCCTGCTTTATGAAGCACTCATTACAATCAAGAAAGATTTCCTAAATGCGTGTTTAAAGGGTGAATATATGTTTATAGGCAGGTACATACTTTTTTAGGAGAGTCTTTCTTGGTTCTCTCTGGTTCGTCCTGCGGTGGAGCCTCTGGGATTGGTGGAGGTGGTGGAGAGCCCTGATTGGCAAATGAGCTGCTGCGTTCCCGGCCAGAATGATTGGACGATTCGGATGTTGTGCGAGATCGACGACCCGGTGCCTGTAAATCAGGACAAGACAGTTTATAAATGATATTTTTTACATTTATACTTTTTGTTTTCAATATATTCATTCATTCTCTTTTCGGCTTAGTCCCTTTATTAATCAGGGGTCGCCACAGCGTAATGAACCGCCAACTTATCCAGCATATGTTTCACACAGCGGATGTCCTTCCAGCTGCAACCCATCACTGGGAAAATTTTCAATACATTTAATGTACAAATGAAATCAAAACTAACCATATTGTTTTTGTTAGCTCACACTGCTAGTGAACAATTCATCTGTGCATGTCATTAAGAAAAATAAAGGTTTGCCATTGTAATCTTTAATTAAATTCTGAAAATGCACTTCCTGTTTGTTTGTTTTTTATAATTATTTTTTCATGGTTTTCAACTTTATTGGATAGGACATTAGAGAGTATTGACAGGAGAGTGTGTGGAGCAGAGAGAGGGAAAGGATCGGCATAGGACCTCGAGGCGGGAATCGAACTCGGGTCATCATGAGCACCGGAGTGCATGTGTTGATGCACTTTCCACTACGCCATTGGGACCAACCTTTTTGTTATCAGTTAAATTCTCAGATTAGGACTGTCTGAGGTATTGGGCGTGGCTAAAATACTTAACCATGTCAACTGTAAGTCTTGACAACAAACAGAAATGTTGAGGAGGAGGAGGAGTCTGTTAGGTTGTAATAACTCTTCCAAAACCCATTTCCCGATCTTTCTGAATGAAATGCCTACTTTAATACAACCAATCAGCTCGCAGCAGAAAAAAATAAACCACATGCACCGTTTGCTCATTTATATTTCGTTTCTCTAGAAACTGCGTCACAATAAGGTAAGAAAAAAACGATTGCAGCTTCCGGTTCATGCGAACTTTAAAATGTCATTTGTTCCTGGGATGCAAAGCTGAATTTTTAGCATCATCGCTTCTGTTTTCAGTGTCCCATGATGCTTCAGTAGTCTTTCTAATATATTGATGTGCTGCTCAAAAAAAAGACTTCATTAACCACATTATAAAAGTTTTGTGAAAACCATGATACTTTTCAGAGATTTCTGGGATAAAACGAAAGTTCAAAGAATTTTTGTAACATTACATATGTAATTACAGGCACTTTTGATTTATTTAAAGCACCTATGTTGAATCAAAATATCAGAATCAGTAAAAGTACCATGTGCATTGATGACTGTGAAGTGGTTCTTGATCTTCTCCCTGGGCCCTTTAAAGGAAACACAAAACAGTAATGTATCAACAGTAAACATTTTGTACAATATATGTATTACTTTTTTCAATTTGTATATCACAACATACTCCCATCAACCCATTCCCTAAAAAAAATAAAAATAAACAATAAAATAAATAAATAAACGAGAGAAAAAAAAAATTATGTTTAAATCAGGTAAATAGTGTTTGCGAGTCTATGTTTACACCATGATACTCCCCCACTCCCTCTAAGCTTATTCTCGTTGTAGCAGACTGCCAACATTTACATTGTACTTAAGGAAGTTATTAAAAGGTCTCCAGATATCTTCAAACACATTTTGTTTTTTTTGACAATGTATGTGATCTTATCCATTGACATATGTGATGCCATTTCTTTAATCCACTTTCCAATTCTAGGTTCATTTTTATTTTTCCAATTAAAAGCAATAATACGTTTAGCTTGTAAAATACACATGTCTATGAATCTGACCTCTTTGCTTTGTAAGAGAGGGCTGACAGGATATATACCCAGGATAAAAATCTTAGAATCCAATGGTAATTTCTTTGATAGAATTTGGTCAATTATTTCAATAACACCTTGCCACCACGGTAAACATTTAACATTTTACCTCATCCAAACACTGAAAACCACCAACAATCAACAAAGCATTATTATATGGTGTCATGCATTTGTAACAAAAAAAGTCACTATAATGGAAGTCAATGGGGCAAAAACTGCCACAAACATAATGAAAGATTAGTACATTTGCCCAGAGTGTATTTTTTAATGTTTTTAAATTTTCAAAGTATTTTCTCATAATATGTGACAAAATAAGATGTCACCAATAATTTGCGCTGCACAATATATGGTTTCAGCATCGATATCGCAATGTGTGCATCCGCAATAGTCACATCGCAAAGATATGCTATGTGGAGTTGACTTTGCAGTGTAATTTTTACACTTACATATACAAAACCATAATGCATGCACTGTTTATTTCACTTTTATCTTTGCCTTGTTGCATTTATCTAAGCTTGTAGTTTGTTTATAACATGATTCACTTCCCTGAAGAGTCATTCCAATCAAAATTAATACATTCGGTAACACTTCAGGGACCAATTCTCACATGACTAGTTGCTTATTAGCATGCATGTTATTTAGATATTGGCTGCTTATTAGTACTTATAAAGCACATGTACTGTATGATCTTACTCTAAATCCCTAATCCTACCCAATACCTAAACTACCTTAATTACTATTAATAAGGAGCAAATTAAAGTCAAAATGGCTTGCTAAAAGCGAGAACTGAACCTTAAAGGGCACCTAGGTTGCCCCTTTTTCCAGATTTAATATAAGTCTTTTGTGTCCCCAGAATGTGTCTGTAAAGTTTCAGCTCAAAACACCCATCAGATTATTTATTAAAGCTTTCACTAGTTTGTATTTTATAGCTCTCAACAGCTTTTTGCTGTTTTTGTGTACTGCGCCTTTAAGGCTAGTCCTCCCCGCCCACCGTTCACATGTGTCTGTCAGCGTGCCTCAGTCTCCGCCCTCGGCTGCCTCAGACAACAGACAGACATAAAAGAAGCAGATCTCACGTAACGTTTGTGAGAAGAAATACTACAGTAAGAACTTTACCAATGATTATTTGATGCATTTGTTGTGGAGCTGCAACGACGAGTCACACACAATGTCGTTACAAAGTTCACGCACACACACAGACACACATCACGGACAAACACACACACACATACAGTGCACGCATTTAGCTTTGCACCGTCTTTGCACGCAAATGTGACAGGATACAGGTTTATGTCCACTGCTGTATGGATATCTGTAACGTTAATGTACAAAATAAACCTGACTTAACGTCCACAAACCGGGATTGAAGCATCTTCTTGTATAATTGTTCTGACATGCGGCTGTGGTGATGAAGTAAAGCTGAAGTAAATCGCTGTAATTCATTACAAACATGCACTGTTTTAAAACTTTTTAAACTTGTAAAACTCACTCTTGATCACATTTGACGATGATTGATGATCCTAGCAAACTGAACAGACCTTTTATTCCCAGTTGCTTTGCGCACGTCCTGTCTTGTTGATAGGATTATAAACGTTACTACGGAGACATGTTAATACGCAGCTGTCAATCAATTCGGTGAGCGGGGGGACCGCACTCCTACGTCAAGTTGCGGTTGGTCTCAAAACCGAAAATTGGTCCACAGTTTTTATGTTGTTAAATTGAAAAAAAAAAGGACTGGGTGTGTTTAGATCACCCCAATCTGACGGTCTATACACTATACCTACACATATGTCTGTCCAAACAGCTTGAAAAGTAGATTTTTCACCATAGGTGCCCTTTAAAATAAAGTGTGACCAAAAATAATTTCCAAGTATAAGTATATTGCAATATACAGTTGAAGTCAGAATTATTAGCCCCCCTGTTTATTTTGTTCCACAATTTCTGTTTAACGGAGAGAAGATTTTTTTCAACACATTTCTAAACATAATAGTTTTAATAACTCATCTCTAATAACTGATTTATTTTATCTTTGCCATGATGACAGTAAATAATATTTGACTAGATATTTTTCAAGACACTTCAATACAGCTTAAAGTGACATTTAAAGGCTTAACTAGGTTATTTAGGTTAACTAGGCAGGTTAGGGTAATTAGGCAAGTTATTGTATAACTATGGTTTGTTCTGTAGACAATCGCAAAAAATATAGCTTAAAGGGGCTAATAATTTTGACCTTAAAATGGTTCATAAACAAATAAAAAGTGCTTTTATTCTAGCTGAAATAAAACAAATAAGACTTTCTCCAGAAGAAAAAATGTTATCAGACATACTGTAAAAATTCCCTTGCTCTGTTAAACATCATTTGGGAAATATAAAAAAAATTAAAAAATTCAAAGGGGGGCAAATCATTCTGACTTCAACTGTATATCGCAGAAAAACAAAATATTGCAATGTCAGATTTTTCTAAAATGGTAGCCATACCTAAAATCATTCGATTTGCTGAAACAGTTGTGGCCAAATTAAGCTTTAAAATGCCCCCAGAGTGGATGAAAATATCTCCAAAAGCACACAAAGCATATAAAGTGGGACATCGCCAAGTACAAATTGAAAACACAATTAGCTGGAATTCAACAGGAATTCAAGTTTTCTAAATATTTCTAACTCACCAAACGTGCCATTTCATCATAGAAGTCCTTCCCCGGTGGAGGAGGGTTAGTGAACGTTGGAGACGACTGAGGGAACTGCTGAGGAGAGGAAGGAGCAGAGCCTCGTTCGGCCCCGGGCATCAGTGGAGGCATCTGAACAGGCATTCCTGGTGGCATCTGAGGTGGCATTTGTGGAGGCATTTCTGCAGGGTTGTATGTCGGCATTTGCGGGGGCATATGTTGGGGTATTTGGGGAGGCATTGGCATGTACTGCTCTTGCATTTCAGGTTGGTACGGAGCCACAAAGTTTGGCTGCGGCGGCCCTGGAGCCACTGGGTAGAACGGAACACTTTCACCTGGAGGCAGAGCTTGCCGAAGTGGAACCGCCCCATCCTGAAGAATAGTGGGAGGGGCTACAGGGACAATGATAAAAGTGGATGGTGAATCATTTACATTAAGTCATTTAGCTTTTATCTATAGCAGTGGTTCTCAAACTGTGGTACGCGCACCACTTCTAGTGGAGGAATCGCTGAATAGTTAAAGTAAAATAATTAATACGCTTTTAACCCTTTAACGTGTACTGATGTGATCAGTAAATTGATTTTAAAAGGGTAAACCTTTTATTTTATTTTCAATTTTCTAATGTTTGTTATGTATTCTATCATTTGAAGCTAATTTCCTCCCCATATTTCTAATGGTTGTTGGGGACGTATCCCGTATTTTATATCCCAATGTTGACAGGTCATTATGGTGGTACTTGGAGAACCATTTTTTTTTTCTGAGGTGGTATTTGGTGAAAAAAGTTTGAGAACCACTGATCTAAAGCAATGTACAAATAGGGATAAAAAGAAGTGCTTCAGGTCATGAGAAAACAGCAATACAGTGGGGGAAATAAGTATTCAACACGTCACTATTTTTCTCAGAAAAAATATTTCATTCCGAGCTCACATTATACTCCAGTCATACCTGGTGGCATGAGTTGTACAGCAGCTGGGGGCACAAGGGAGGTCATGAGAGGGTTGTGGGGGTCTGGGGTGAGAGCTGGGGGTTCAGGCGGGCTGCACTGGTCTTCTGAACTGGGTGTACTGCAGGGGTAAAGCTGTGGGGTGCTGCGGTCCGTACGCAAAGAGATCACACCCTCCTGAATGGGACAATAACATGCAGATGATCGGCATACAGAATAACGTCAACGCGCACAAATGTGTTTTATACCCTTTAAATTCTGGCATAAGAGATGCATCATTTGGGTGTACAATTATCAGTTGTTTTGTTTTTTTTAATGAGCTTTTACAGGATTACATGATGTTATAATGTCACCAATTTAACTGTATAATAACGATGATTTTTGGGAAAAAAGTCATTAAGGGGGAAAAAAGGCAAAAAGAAAGCTCAATGGTAAGGCAAGCTTATTGGAAAACACCAGGGAAAGTAAAACATTAATTTTCAATAAAGGGAACTATGCCTTTAATTTCTTCATTTTCAAACAACAATATAACATTTTCTGTAAACTTAAACCTATTGTTTTATTTTTATTGTTTTTGACAACAACAGTTTTTATTACAAATATGGAGAAACTGGGCTACATACACCAAAATTATTAGCATAAATACGTCTTTTTTTTTTCTTTTCCCAAAGATTTCCCAACTGCTGTTTCACAGAGAGAAGAGTTCTTAAGGGGGCTAATAATATTTTATTAATTTACCTTGACAAATCGTATTTAAAAATAATAATAATAAAAACAGCATTTACTCCAGCCAAATAAAATTAAGATACGATTTCTCCAGAAAAAATATATATAACAGACAATACTGTGAAAACTTTCAACGTCGGGCTAATAATTTTGCTTTTCATGAATTCCTAACTGCATGTTATAGGTAACTCTAATGCAGGGGTCACCAACATGGTGCCCGGGATAGCCTGCGAGGATCACATGAGTTGCCCGCGGGCCTGTTCTAAAAATAGCTCACCATAGTGCCACTTACCAGTAAGCTGCATCTAACATTTTTTGTAGCTATTCTTTTTAAACCGCACTTGCATTGTTGTAAATTTGAAAATAACATTAGGTTAAATCCTCTTAAGGCCCAAGCTGTTTTTTTACATGCATTTTTTATTTCTCTTTGCTATTTGGGCTTATTGGAACCTAATTAAAATATAATCTAAGTATCATCTTTTGATATGATGTAGTTTTAGAGAAAAATTATGTCCATATATGTGGACTCGTGATTCGAATTTCAATAAAACACAATAGTCACCTTTGTGTAATAGAATGAAAAACTCTTTATATCTGCCTTGAACACAGCAGTTTTTTTTCTGACTGTTTTTAATGCATTAATAACACATACACACATATTTTTTGAACATGTTTTGACTATCAGTGAATTATTACTTTTTTGCCCATTATGGACAGTTAAAATTGTGTTTGGGACATTTCATTTGCTGCAAAATACTTACAGGATGACACTGTATGTCTGTAACAAAATATAAGACATGAGAGCTAAAATGTGTTGTCCACGTATGTGGCCACTAAGCCCTAGGACGTTAAATAAAAAAACTTTTACAAATATTTCATATTAGCTAGCTGGTCTCCACAGAAACAGTTGTGGGTGCAGAAAAGGGAGGAAAGGATTTGAAAATATGGCAGAAAA
The DNA here is from genome assembly GCA_903798195.1 of Danio kyathit. NCBI lineage: Eukaryota > Metazoa > Chordata > Actinopteri > Cypriniformes > Danionidae > Danio > Danio kyathit. The sequence continues at coordinate 8,848,442 of LR812539.1, forward strand.
AAAGAAAAAAAAACAGTGTTTTCACAGTGAATAGGAGGAAGACTTCTTTTTTACTTAATTTGGTGACGGCAAAGCGACACAATGTTGAGAGACATTTCAGAGAGTGTCACGCAAGCTAAAGTTACCATGCCAACTACCCACCGGGCAGAGCACTAAAAGTGAAAACCCCCCAAAAAGCAACCGAAGCCTCATTTAGAGCTACACATTATTTGATTAGAAAAGCAAGGCATTTTCAGACAGGAAAGCAAAACTCTGTTTAAAGACTAGAACGGATGTAATCTCCACTCTCTCTGATGTCCAACCGGGGCAACTACAATGGTTAGAAGAGTGTCGGCTATGTTAAAAATGCTGTAGATTTGGTAATAATTTCAGTAAAATCAACAAAGTTGATTTATGTTACACATTTGATCAAATATTGTAAATATTAAAAATATTGTAGAAGTGATCATTTGAAGATGTATATACTTGCAGAGATTTATAGAAACAAAGTGTTGCATATTGACATTTCTCTGTTTCCTACCTTGTTAAATTATTGTTGACAACTATTGTGAGAAATCATTAACATGATCAGTGTCTTCACGTAGATGAATAAAATTAATTATTAATAATTACATATAATTAAAAGTAAATTAAGCAAATGTGTTATTTGAGGAGTGTGTATCAAACTGGTCGCCCTCCACATTAATCAGTACCCAAGAAGTAGCTCTCAGTTTCAAAAAGGTTGGTGACCCCTGCTCTAATACAAGGATAAACTGCGTTAAACCATAACCATTTTGATTGAAGGAGAATTAAAGCACACCTATTTTTTTTCTATAGTACCATAAACCACAGAAGTAAATCATGAATTAACTTAAATTAACTCAAAAACTAGAGTAAAGTATTTACGTAACATGCAAACAACACACACCTTGATCTGTCCATCGAGTTGTCTGAGATGAAGTAACCAATCAGGCTCTATAAACAACTCCTGCTCCGGCCGTTCCTTCAGCTGAGGGTCAAAAAACCTCAACCTCAGAGACATCTGTAACCCAACACAAGAAACATTAGACTTGAGGGAAAAGTCTGCATGGACACAGGCAGAATGTTGTTGAGTGTACCTGTATGAGCTGACTGATAAACACAGGAGAGTAATACTCCGGCAGATTCAACAGTGTGCGGGAAATGACCTCACAGTAATGAAAAGCTTGAGCGCAGAGACCAGACTCTGCCAGACGACATGCGTAGATGAACTTGAACACCTATACAAGTCAAAAGGTAAAGGCCATGAGTCAAGACCTTACTGCATTTGTGAAGACTACAAAAGCTGAATAGATTTAGAGCTTTTATGATACTGGAGGACAAAAACCTTGCAATTAGGCATATGGTGTTTTTAATGGTACAATAATTGTTAGGCCCAATCCTAATTCTACCCCTTAGCCTTTCCCCCTAATTGTCCCAATTCTCTTTAGCTTGAAGGCGTACGGCTAAGGGCAAGGGGTAGATACCCCTTCGAACGAAGATTTTTCAGGACCACACTGGAAACCAAGGGGTGAGAAAATTTCCCAGAATACACCAGCCACACCGTCAGTATAGCTGCACCCGGAAGTAAGGAGATCCACAAATTAGTATTTTTTTGTCATCATTCCGAATTTTTACAACAAACAAGCACATGTTTTAATATATCCATAACCGCGTTGGTGTTTTACCGTCATGCTTTAAAAAAAAAAAAAAAAAAAAAAAAAAAAAAAAAAAAAACTCAGCTAAATTACCGCTAAACTCCTGTACAGCAGTCCCACAACATTCTGACACTCGATGACGCTCAAATACCCTGTCAGAAAAGTCTAGTGGCTGGGAATGAGCTTTTTACAGTGTCTGCTATAATGTTAGTGTTGTTTTCATGTGTTTACATGATGAATATGGCCACTGTGTAAATACACAGTACAGTTACGATCTTATTGCCACATTAGATCGTTATAATAACTTAATATATGCCTTCAGTTACTTCCTGAAGATAAATACCAAAAAATAACACAACTGGAATAACTACAGCAGTCGCGATCGTCTGATCTCATATGAAGCAAGGGATCACGATGACATCTGATGACGTGTGCAGGTGTTGTAGTGCTGTATCAATTCTCAGGGGTAAATTTTGAAGGGGAAGGGGTACAAAAACTAAATTGGGATTGGGCCTTAATTCTTTAAAATGACAATATTTTAATAAATTATAAAAATCTATTTTGAAGTGTTCATGATAACAATATTGTGCATGTTCATTACCGCAGTATACTGGATTACTGAATACCGGGGTCCCACTTTATATTAAGTGTCGCTTATACCTGTGAACTTACATGGTAATTAGATGTGTAAGTAGTATGTAACTGCAGTGTATGTAGACACGTTTACATAGTATTTACTTTTGTATTACTGGTGTAACTACACTCATGTAACAACCCACTGAATAGTATGTGTAAGTACAAATGTGTAACAGGACATTGGTAACAACAGTAGGAAAGTACACATCTGTAACAAGAATTATGTAAGTGCATTGTGTAACAACAATATGTACTTGCAGATGTTTTCCCACTTCCACACCTGTTTGCAGATCATGTACTTGTGAACACTGTATGGCAGAACTAATGCTGCATTAGAAGGTTTCACTTTGTGATACCAGTGTACTTACATGGTAACTCCACAGGAACTGTCCACTTAATATAAAGTGTAAAATGGTCACAAATTACTGTGTAACTTGTAGAAATATATTCTATGCAACACTTTAATAACAGTGTAGTTACATGGTAACTCCGCAGGAACGGTCCACAATATAAAGTTTAAAATAAAATTCATTTTCGTTTCGGCCTAGTCCCTTTATTAATCTGGGGTCGCCACAGCGGAATGAACCGCCAACTTATCCAGCATATGTTTTACACAGTGAATGCCCTTCCAGCTGCAACCCCTCTAAGCCGAAAAGAAAATGAATGAATGTATGAACAGTAATTTGTGACCATTTTACACTTTATATTGAGTGGATCCTGTGGATTTACCATGCAAGTACACTTGTATCACAAGGTGAAACCTTCTAATGCAGCATTAGTTCTGCCATACAGTGTTTACAAGTACATGATCTGCAAACAGGTGTGGAAGTGGGAAAACATCTGCAAGTACATATTGTTGTTACACAATGCACTTACATAATTCTTGTTACAGATGTGTACTTTCCTAGTGTTGTTACCAATGTCCTGTTACACATTTGTACTTACACATACTATTCAGTTGGTTGTTACATGAGTGTAGTTACACCAGTATACACAAGTAAATACTCTGTACCAGTGTGTACATACACTGCAGTTACATACTACTTACACATCTAATTACCATGTAAGTTCACAGGTATAAGCGACACTTAATATAAAGTGGGACCGTGTGTATTTATTTATACATAATAAATATACACAGTACACACATAAATTGTCAAAACAAACATATTTTGCATGCAAATAATTTTTGAACAGCACTAAATAATAAGTATTTTTTATGTTTTCATAACTCACATTTTTTCCAGAACAGCGTTTTTAATTAGGCTAATTTTTATTTTATTGTTACTTTGATATACCAAGCAGACCTAAAAAAAACTAATTAGTCTAGTTATAAAGCTGTCTATGAAACTAATAAGCCGGCATATCTTTTAGAAAAGTCACTAACTAGCTTTTTATTAGGAAAAAAAACGATGTGTTCGACCCTGACCTGGAAGTTGGGCAGAGAAAGAGGCTGAGAGCCAAGAGACTGAGCGTATTCGTATGATTCTGTCCGCTGAATTGCCTCTGATGAGCAGAACTTCAAAAAAGGCAAGCTGGGAACGAGAGAGAAAAAGAGATAAAGAGAGAGAGAGAGAGAGAGAGTATAATAATGCAAATACATCATTCATATTTTCTATGGTTTTTCTTGAGAATGCATTGCATGTATAATTGTGTGTATACCTGTGATTGGAGCTGATGAGGACCATCTTGGTGCTTTTCTTGGTATAAACACCAAAACCCACCTGAGCCATCAGGTAACAGAAATGGGCTGCGTCTACAAGACCTTTAGATGCTGTAACACACAGAATATTCCTCATCACACATCCAGAGTTGCAACTACAATGCATTCAAATTCACATATTGCGTGTTTGTTGTTTTAATGGTTGAAATGGTGCAAGTGTGAAGATTAAATCAAAGCTAAATTAAATAAAATGTTTCATTTCAATTCAATGATTATAATTACAATGATTAAGTTCAAATTTAAAAGCTACATATAATTAATGTAATAGTTCTGTACTATAAAATAAAATATGCTTTATTATTATTATTATTATTATTATTAATAATAATAATAATAATAATAATAATAATATTAATAAGCAAAATACAACATATTTTATTTTAAGTACAACTGCTTATAGCTCAAAGATCCTAAAAATACACTGGAAAAAAATCGTAAGCTACAAATTAAAGATACATTTAAAGTCAACATGAAATAGCTATAACAGTCCAGCACGATAAGCATAATCATAACATGATCATAACATAATATGAAGAGAAGCAGAACATTCAACAAGAAACAAAACATAATTTTACTTCAGTCATATCCATCAGCAACTGACTGGATCATGAAAAGTGCTTTTTACATGTCGAAAAGGGCACATGGTAATACAACTAGCAGTTGACCAATATTTTTTTTTTTTTACTGCCGATATCTTGGAAAGCAGGGTGGACGATGACTGACATTTAGCCGATAAAATAAAAAGTCACTCTCGAAAACATCGGCCAAACAGATTTATCGGCTGATGCAGATTAGGGTTGTCATGATACTGCAATTCGGTAATAATCAATACTGAAGTTTTAAAAATTTCCAGTTACCGCTAACATTTAAGCGCGTTTTAAAACAGCGCTGATTTGCCATTGTGTTCACGTGCTCAACAGAAATGACTGTGATTGGCTGTGAAGGTCATCAGTTCACCAAACTCACCGCTGTTTACCGAGTGTAGCCACTGATACAGGGACACTGCAGCATTTCGAAGTCATGTCGATCAGCTGGTTTATCTACTAGCTGACATACGAGTGATCCGCTGATGAATCGCGGCTTTAAAAAGCTTCAGTGTCCCTGTATCTGTGGTTACACTCTGTAAACAGCGGTGAGTTCGATGAATTGATGACCTTCACGACCAATCACAGTCATTTCTGTTGAGCAAGTGAACACAATGGCAAATCAACAGTGTTTAAGAACGCGCTCAAATGTTGGACGTTTTTAAAATCTCAGTGTTGATTGGTACTGAATTCCAGTATCATGACAACCCTAATGCAGATATCTGAAAAATGCCAAATATCGGCCGATATACCAGCCATGTCAATATATCAGTCAACCACTAAATACAACATGAAAAAGAGAGACCTATTTCTTTCCACTTATGTGCCAGATATGTTTGCGTGTACATTTACACACCTAAAGTGTCTCCCATTGTTGAAATGGTGCGGGTGTCAAGATCCAGAGCGTGTGTGAGGTTGGACAGCACCATGGCTAAGTGTGGCCTCCAATCCCCCCATTTCTCATCTCCACAACACTGAAAAAAAGACGCATATGAATCAAGCATTGCATAAACTATTAATATTTTAACAAATCAAACACACACAAACTCTGGCCTACAGTAGCAGCAGCCGGCATTCGTCCTGACATGAGCTGGTAAACCGTCTGAAGGGGGTCATTAATAGGGAGGCTGTTGGCAAATCTGAAAGAGACCAATTGAAACATATTAATTGCTGTTTGCTGAACTGAAAGCATGCAGACATTGGTTGGCGTGAGGAGAAATTTTTAACCTGGTCATGACGCGAGCGTGAGTTCTGTTGTCCATTTTACTGGCCAGTAACAGAGCGTGACCCCACAGACCATTCTTCATAGCGGACTCCAGAGCGTCCTGACAAACATACACATCATTCTCAATTGTCTTCTCAATTCTCAAATGCGTTAATGTTGTTTTAATATATGATTTTGCCAGCCTGTCATCTATATTTATTTAAAACAAAATGAAGGCATGTGGTCAGTATTATTATTTTTTTGTTCAATTTGTGATCATTACCAATTTTTTCCTATTCATTACGGCTATATAACAACATCATCAACAACAACAACAATTAAATATTATTATTATTATTATTATTATTTCAAAACTATTTTTAAGTAATATAAATCTATGAATACTTAATCGAATCAACAAAAATACTATTGCAATGACACTATCATACTGCAAATATAAAATAGTATTTCATATTATTATTTTAGTTTATCATGTATCATGTTATAATAATAATAATAATAATAATATTAATAATAATAATAATTATTATTATTAGAAATAATTGCATTCCTACTGGGCTACTGCAAAATAACAATAATATAAGCATAACAAAATAACAATATTATTAGGTTAATAAACAATAATAAATATTACATATAATAACATAATATATATTTTAATAAATATTATTCAAATACAATTTTGAATAATATTATTATCCTATTAATAAATCAATTCAAAGATAACTATTATGATTGCAACAATACTGTTGTACTATAAAACATACAGTAGTTGTACTGTTGTACTTTTAAAAAGTTTTCTTATTGACTATACAATAAAAATAAAATCTGACACTGAAAATCTGAGATAAATTTCAAGTCAACTTGAAATATCGTGCAAATATAATCAACCATATCCTTAAACTAGTCATAACATGACCATTAAATAACATAAAAGGGAACAGGATATTTAAAAATATATATTTTACCTAATTATTCCCATAAATAAAATGATTGGGTCGTGAAAAATGTTTTACATGTGACTGAAGGAGCCACAGTGAGACATAACTGGAAAAGAAGAGATTGTGTCTTGCCTTCTTGCGGCCGAACAGCAGTAGTTCTCTGAAGCGCTCCGTTTCCTTGCCAATATTTTCAGGAACACCCATGAAAGTGTCTGATAGGAGGGACATTTGTCCCATCTCTTCTTCTGCATGCTCTATGGCCTCATTGTTAAAGTCAATGAGATTGGCCTCATTAGGTGATTTTCCTGGCAACCACACAGAGCGATGCTCCTTCAGCAGCAGGTCAGCAATATCTGTGCCCACCACGGTCTAAAAGAGAGTAAAAAAAACAGATAGCATCATATTAACAATCTCTAAGAGTGTCCAGCACATGACTACATAGCAAATAATAAAATAAAACAACATCATAGCAGATAATTAACTTAACATGACACACCCTCCTAGGCTTTTCTGCTTATTAAAGTGTGTATGTCTGTTTTTTTTAACAACAGTTTAAAATGAAAATGATCCTCGCAGTAGATTACTGAAAAGATTTTCATCCACACTACATGAACAAAAAATGCATGTCAGAATTCAAAAGCAGCCATAAAATTCTAATACAAAATTGTAGCCTACATGCAATTATTGAATAAACATCAATTATATTAGTTCATCTAGTATTAATTTGCATTGAGAGCAAAAGTAGTAATGATTAAGATGACAGCAAATCCTTCATGTTACCTGCATTCACAACAGAACAAGATTAAAACCATGAACTATAAATGGGAGGAATAAATAAGTCAAAAACACAAATTATTACGGCATTCAGTATACACAATAAAGATCAGAATCAGAATCAGAAAGAGCTTTATTGCCAGGTATGTTCACACATATGAGGAATTTGTTTTCGTGACAGAGCTTCTACAGTGCAACAGAATTACAGACAGGACTAAAAAACAGATAATAAATATATTTTAAAAAGTGAATGCAAATATACAAATTGATAAGTGTATGTACAGGTATATTACTATATACAACATAATATGTGCAGCTGTTATGTGCAAATTGGCATGTAAAGTGTGTTGTTAAATAAGTGTATGTGTGTATAAAGAAAGTGTATAGCAGGTAGTGATGTTGGTTCCACAATTACTATCATCAAGTGTTCATGAGATGGATTGCCTGAGGGAAGAAACTGTTTCTGTGTCGGGCTGTTCTGATGCGCAGTGCTCTGTAGCGTCGACCAGAAGGTAAAAGTTCAAACAGGCAGTGTGCTGGGTGTGAGCGGTCCAGAGTGATTTTGGCAGCCCTTCTGCTCGCTCTGGATAAGTACAGTTCTTGGAGAGTAGGGAGGGTTGTACCAATGATTCGCTCAGCAGTCCGAACTATTCGACGTAGTCTTCGGAGGTCGGATTTGGTAGCTGAGCTAAACCAGACAGTTATTGATGTGCAGATGACCGATTCAATGATGGAGGTGTAGAACTGTTTCAGCAGCTCCTTTGGGAGGTTGAACTTCCTCAGCTGACGAAGAAAGTACAGCCTCTGTTGAGCTTTTTTGACAATGGAGTCAATGTGAGTGTCCCACTTCAAGTCCTGAGAGATGGTGGTGCCCAGGAACCTGAATGACTCCACTGCTGCCACAATGCTGTCCATGATGCTCAGTGGGGGGAGAGCAGGGGGGTTTCTCCTGAAGTCCACTATCATCTCCACTGTTTTGAGCTTGCTCAGCTCCAGGTTGTTGTGAATGCACCAGACAGCCAACTCCTTAACCTCCTGTCTGTAAGCAGACTCATCACCATCCTGAATGAGGCCGATAAATGTGGTGTCGTCTGCAAACTTTAGGAGCTTGACAGAGGAGTGTTTCAAAGTGCAGTCATTCGTGTACAGTGAGAAAAGCAGTGGGGAGAGGACACACCCATGGGGGGGCGCCAGTGCTGATTGTACGGGTACTGGATGAGAATTTTCCCAGCTTCACCAGCTGCTGCCTGTCCGTTAGGAAGCTGTTGATCCACTGACAGACAGAGGTGGGCACGGAGAGCTCAGTTAATTTGGGCAGGAGAAGTTTTGGGATGACAGTGTTAAAAGCTGAGCTGAAGTCAACAAACAAGATCCTTACATAGGTCCCCGATCTGTCTAGGTGTTGCAGAACATAATGCAGATATAATCCATATAATAAAGATATAATCCATATAATAATAGGCATACGACTAAAGGACTGAGTATGTGCTTTCTGCCATATTTGTTTCTTTGAACTTGAGGGCTCACCACAAAAATGAAGTAAAAGCATTATGGTAAAATAATAAATCCTATTTCAAGAGTTCACACTTAGCTGATGATTGATAAGTAAATGCGTGTTTGGCATGTTGTCCCGGGAAAGAGCCCTGAGCTCGGAGGATCCTCGAGCTCGGGGCTTCCTCCCATTTCATCGGGAGAGAGGGGAGTCTGAGTTCAGGAAGGTTTCAAGAACTCTTCCTGTATTATGCTAGGAAAGAGGGGAAGGAGTCGGGGTGGATAGAGGAATTCTTCAAGACGAAGATGTCTAAGGTAAGGGAATCCGGCTATTTATGTGATTTGGATTTATCTGATTGATATATCATGTGATAGCTAATGCGGGACCAGCCGTAGTCAATCATAAGCACGTGATCCTCTCGAAATTATTATATAAATAAACTTCACAGAGGCTATAATACAGGCTTGACGAATCAAAGACAAATAACAAAGTCCAATCAGAGTGAACGTTGGGAGACAAAATCTTTTTGTTCCATCAATGCTGAAATGCAGTGGGTCAGTGTTTCTCAACCACGTTCCTGGAGGACCACCAGCTCTGCTGATTTTCCATGTCTCCTTAACCAAGCACACCTGATTCAGATCATCAGCTTATGAGCAGAGACTGAAAGACCTGTAATGGGTGTGACAGACAAGGGAGACATCCAAAACAGGCAGTGCTGGTGGTCCTCCAGGAAAGTGGTTGAGAAACACTGCATTAGGTGAACAATTAATTTGTGCAGGTTAAGCCACTGAAAATAAAAGTTTGTTTTGGTAATCTACAATCAAATTTGACCATTTGTCTTTGCATCTGGAGTGGTGGTCCTTCTCTGTTGACGTTAGTGTGACGGCATCAGCCACAATGTTCTTAACCACGCCCCTCTTACCTTTAGTTGGCTTTGAGGGAATGATGCACAAAAAAAAAACACCGCCCCCTACTCCTTATTCCGTTTTAGTTGGAAGCACATCAACACACTGAAATAAAAGTTTCAGCAACTTCCAACTCACATGGACTTTAATGCTGACAAACTCTGGAGTAGTGCTAATCATGGCACAACCATAGTAAATCCTGTGCATTTTAAAATAAAAAAGCACTAGTGTAAGCATAGCATTAGCTAGGCCTACCAAACACTCACCCCATTCTGGCGACACAGCAGCACAATGAACTCCCAGATGAGGTAGGCGGAGTCTTTGTCGATGAGGTCATCATTTCGCAAACACTCTTGGGCTTTGTTCTGAGCAAACTTCATGACATCCACCTTATGAGTGTCCTCTCTGTGGACACACACACACACACACAAGATGGTGACTGGATTGTTTGACAGTGTACGTGGCTCTTACAGGGTCAGATTATACACGTGCAAGCTTTTATTTGGTAAGGGAAGGATGAGGCTTACTTGACCAGCGGGCCTGGGAATGAACGCATGTCTGACTGCTCTGGAGAATCCTGCAGAAGCGTCTGGAAAAACATCACAGCCAAGATATCAGATGCATGTAATGTAACTGAAATCATTGTGAAAGTATTTATAACTAATTATAAAAAGCAAAACTGCATGGTGGAACATTGAGAGGCACTGTGGTAAAAATGTACTTAGATATAAACATATGCGCAAAATGAAACTCAATCAGCTGCATGGTACAACTGTTTGTAGGGGTATTGATTTTAATTGCAGGTACTGTGGTTAAGAAAGATCTAGTTTTTCCAACTAAAACTCTTATAGTTTGAGATATAACAGTGTTGAGAACTTGTATTTCTTACCTCCATACTGTGGATTTCCACTAGTGTGGGCTGACCAGCAGAAGGCAGGTTGGGTTGGACGAGGATCAGCTGACCAGCTGGACCAAAACGAGCACAACGATGAGGAATAGAAAACTTCTCTGGGGTCAACGGTCTTGGAGGAGCTGTGAAGAAAAAAAAAATGGAGAAGAAGACGGTAGTTATTTCACTTCCTAACTAATGTTAGTGCAACAAAATGAAAAGCATATGTATTGTAAGGCAAACATTTTTTGTCTTTATTTCTTACAGAGAATGCAGGGCCACACTTATGCCAAGAATGTTTTAATAAAATATACATATTCTTCCTTTTTTAAATAAATACTAGAATAAAAAAAAACACTGTATTTAACCCTTTCACTGCAGTGTTAATTTTGTCAATGAAAATGGCTTGACAAAGAGAAACTTCACTGTAAAAAATGTGGGGCCCCAGACAATCAATTTCTGTTGGGACAACATGAATTAAATTAACTTATTAATTAATAATTATTTATTTTATTACCTATACAAATTTAAGTGGATTGAACATAAAATAATTGAGTTGTCTCTCAAAAAAAACTCAAGAACTGTGTTGTTTCACCTCATTTAAATAAGCAGTTTGAACATAGTGTTGACAGGTCTTCTGCACAAGTAACGTGACTGAATGGGTGCACTCCGATCCAATAATTAATTAAATCAAATGCAGTGGATTACTACAAAAAATATATTTGATTTTTGACTACATTTTCATCTCATCTTTTTATTGTCAACAATAACGCGTTCATTCATATCATGAGCAGACATTCATACTTTTCACTCACGTTACTAGGACCTGTCAAGATTCTGTTTGTATCAAGCTGTAGGCAACGAACAGATTTTGTCCTTACTTTTGTTGATGAAATGAACACTGCCTAACTGCCTTGAAAATTATACATGATACAAGCATATGACATACAGGTTGTCAAGATAAGGTTTAGAAAAAAAAAAATGCATTATTAAATTAAACATGTACTAAAAAAATGGCTTAAGGTACCTGCGAGGGCAACATTTCTTTTCAATTTCTTAATTGCATATGCTAAATAAAAATAGAATATACACAAGGTGCGTCCCAAAAATGTATACTTATGCACTGTTCTATGCCACTTTGCAGTATAAATAGTGTAAGTAGTGCGTTCACACTGAAAACTCTAAAAAATAATAAGTGCACTTTAATTACCCGGATGATGCACTCATTCAACCGGTAAAATGAAGTGTGGAATGTTGGACACTTCACGCACTCAACGACCGCAGTTTTGCTCACATAGCGGACAGGGCGGAGATATCGGGAGCACATGTTAGATAAATATTTATTTTGGATTGTGAAAGCAAAATTCTTCTACGAGAGTGATTATAGCGCTTCCCGATGGTGAATGCGTTTATACTCATGGCAGGTATTATTTGGTACTTTGGCCATTTATTTCACTAATTTGGCAACTGTCAAACGTCATCAGGGAAACGGTTTGAATTTCCGCTTAGTAAAAAAACTTTAGTGTTCCATTTGGGACGACACTACATACATATACTATGCTGTTGAGTGTGCAAGTGCATAAGTACACAGTGTATAAGTGCATAGTCTGCCATTTGGGACGCAGCTACAGTTTATGCATTAGCAAAATAAATTAGCAATGTTAGCAAAATACAAGCTAAAATATAGCATTCTGTCAATTATATAGTCAAGCAATAAACCTCATAATAAAAAATAGTAAAAAGCTTATGATCACTTTTTTGTGTTTGTGTTGTATACATACGTTGTTCTGGGGCAGACCAGGTGTTGTCAGCAGAATTATAAGGATCCTGACCATAATTTACAGTATCTGAAGGGTTAGGATACTGGCTGTAGGTGTAATCTGCTGGAAGAGTGGTGCCAGTGGTGTCGTAGGCTGCGCTGACCAAGTCTGGTTGACTCCTGTAAACCTGACTCTGCAGAAGGAAGAAGATACTGTTATGAACATTATGTAGATTTGTTTGTTTTTTTATTGCCACATCAGCAACTTATGGCTATTTCATGGGAACATTAATATTGATAAAAACATATTAGATAACAACAACAGCTTCATTACTCAATAAGAGATGATACAAAAAATAAATAAATAAATAAAACATTTAACAATAAACACATTAGATATGATTTTTCAGTTATTTTCACATATGATCAATAATTAAAAATTCTTCCTGGGGATACATTTTTAAAAACATCCGTCAATGTACAGTAGAGAAATCTTATCTAGTAGTATATAAAATTTCACATTTTATTAAACTATGTTTTATGGTGAGAGAGGTTTGACACTGGTTGAATGTTGGTGGTGCATCATTCTTCAATAAATGCAAATGAGTCAACCAATACGGCGTCTAGTATAAACATTTTTCTCATGCCTGGTCTCAAATTAAATTTAAAGAGTACATTTTCATATGTCATTTATAATTAGTATAGTTTTCCCATCCCACTTGCCATTTTCGCATATATTGACCTTATTCTAAAATGCGGAAGTGCGCTCATTTTGGCGATTGTTTTAGAACTTCAGATTCAGTCGCCTATGGGAGAAATGACTAGGAATAATAAACGGCAAAAAACGGTCAAATTACTTGCTCTACAAACAAGTGTTTGCATGATTTTACAGACAGAATAGAATAATATAATAGTAAAATATCAGTTTGCAACATCAAGCAGCAAAACGTGCTGTTTTTAACGTCTAAAAATGAATGGAAGTGAATGAGACCGGAAGTCTCAAGCCAAAATGATTCAAATGGCTGCGCCCGCTCGTACGCGGAGAATAAGGTGAATACAAAAAGGTTGTACGTTTCAGATCGGAGGGGAGAATTAAACGTTTTGTCAATTAACATTACACAGATAAATCCTCACACATTAACCCCTAAATCACATACCTGTTGTGACCGTGAGCTGAAGCTACTGCGTCGACTGTGTGACGAATGCACACTGTGTGCTGATCGTTCACTGTGAACCGAACGGCGGTCAAAATCATCAGCATATGGGTCACGTCGCCGAGAGTCATCGTCAAAGCTGGAGTCATAACCAGGGTAATACCGCCATGGATCGTCATACCCTTCTCTTCCCCTGGGAATGTTTACCGAGAAAAGTGTTCATATGCAAAATCAAAATGTATTAATAGTAATAAAAGATGTTGTGTATGAGTGCATGCGAGCACCTGTTTTGATATTGCTGGTTGTAGTACGCCTCTCCTCCTCTGTAACCATCCTGGTTATAATACCATCCATACATTTGATCATAGTAAGCTTTGTAGCGTGGATCATAAGCAGCGTTTGGATCATACCACCTGCTCCTATCTAAACACACACAAACACCCACAAAATAAGCAAAAATAAAAAATAAAAAATAAAAAATAGAATACATAGAAGGCAGAGGTTTGTAGCACTGAATAGTCTTTACCTCCATAGGCATCATACTGTCTCTTATAGTAGTTTGCATAGTATTCGTCATAGGCACTACGGCTGGATCTTGAAAAGTCTTCTTGATACCCCTGTCTAAGATTAGGGGGGGGGACAAAAACATCATGTTATTGATAACTAAAAATAAAACATTTAAAATTCTGTCAGACACAGAAAGCATTGGTTTCAGATTAATTTTACACAAGTGCAGACCACCAAAATGGCTAAATGCTACACAGTTCAAGTGATGTATTAAAAAGTTATTCTGTGAATATAAAGTTTTTGCAGAAAATCCATAATCCTGAATATGATACACAGCTAGTAAGCACTGGTATTCAAGCATATTGATGGTATCGACTGATTACATTGCCCATCTACGATAAGAAAAATGTCATCAGCAATGTCAGGGGAATAGTACTGAAAATTGTTCAAATCAACCCAAGAAATCCAAACTTTAAAAACAAAAATCTCACAAAAAATGTCAAATCATTAGAAAATAAGTGAATGTGGAAGCCCTCACCTTGAGCTGGGCCGGTCAGAGTATTGGCTGGTTCTAGAGCTTGGCCTCTCTGGTTGGCGTTCAGCCTCCCGATAGCCAGGATTTTGTCCATCATACCATCCATATCGAGGATCTCCTCTACGGTAGGGATCATCCTACAAAAAAAAGACATGTTGGTACAAAGTGTGGTAGCACTTAGATTATTTATATGGAAATCTACTGATCATTACATTATGTACCTGATAATAATTTTGAGATCTGGGATCCACAGGATACTGCGGTGGGTATGGTACTCTTCCATCCTGGTACTCCGGGTAGGCTCCTGGGTAGTACCCTGGATAACCTGGGCCAGGGGGCATGGCAGGAGGAACCCCATAACCTGATTGACTACCTAGAGATGAAGGAGGCCTTTGAGGTTCTTGAAGTGGTTGGCTGGCAGAGTTTCCAGATTGGGGTGGGTAAGGAGGTGGTTGGGCAGATCCAGGTCCAGTAGGAGGGGCGCCAGGATGTGTTGGAGGGGCCTGTGGAGGAGGCTGGTTTTGAGCTGGAGGTGGAGGTGGATGGGCTGGCTGGGAGTTCAGAGTCTGATTATTGTCAAGTTGGTTGCTAGAGGGTATTGGGGGGTTGGAGTTCTGCTGATGGGACAGAGAATCAGTGTCAGACTGTCCCCCCTGCTGTGCATCTTTGGTGACCTGCAGGTAAAAGCCAGGTGTGTTATTCACCAAGCCTGCAGGATGGGCTGATTGAGAGACAGCTGGGACTGATGTGACCTGATTTGTGGACTGTGGCTGATGCATAGAAAAATCAAGCAGCTGATAATTTGAAGGTTGGTTGTGATTGGTGGAGGCAGCAGCAGAAGGCGGAGCTTGAGTAGCAGAAGGCAGAAGAAATTGGCTATCACCTTTAAGAGACTGGGCCCTTGAGAGGTTTGGTTGGGCTGCCTGACCATCGTTGGCCTCTCGTGTTAGATTCAAGACACCTTGAGCTGAGGAAGAACTAAAGTTTACTGGTGTCTGAGAAAAAAGAGGGGGTGGCTGATTTGCTGGAGGAGAATTCTGAGGCATTTGATTGGTCAAAGAAGATTGAGGGTGTGGGTGAACAGGTGCTGCTGTTTCTTGGGGACTTGTCAGAATTGATGGTTGTAAGAGGTTTTGGGATGAAACCAAACTGTAATTGGAGGAAGGTGGCGCAATCAAGACAGGCTGGTTTAGAGCCTCTTCTGGAGGTGAGGTCACAAGCAAGGAGGCATATCCCAGACTTGCCTGAGATGTACAGTCTGGTGGAATCTCAAAGTTTTCAGAGGGAGGTTGTGGATCTGGCCTAGCTGGATGCAGATCAAGAGGCCCATCCTCTGGTGGCTGAATTACTTCAGATGGATGTGCTGGAACAAATGTTGCAGTCAGAGACGGTGCTGCAGGGGCTAACAGTATGTTAGCACTTAAACTGGCAGTGTCATTTTGAGCCCAGAGTGCAGTTGCAGGACTTTCGATGGGGCGTCGTGCCCCCTGAGCTCGAGATGAGGGTCGGCGTTCTGGTAAGTAAATGGTCTCCAAGTTGTCTGGAGGATGCTCTAAATTGCCAGACTGAATGTCACGTCCACCCTTTTCCATGACCACACGTGCACGATCAACTTCAGCAGGTCGAACTCCTACACCATGTGAACGAACAGGCTCAAAGGAGGAATTTGCACTTGCCTGGAACACACCAACTGGTTTAGGTGGACTAGGAGTTGGGAAAGTAGGACTCGTCTCTGCAGCTGGATTAGAGTCTATTTGTTCAAAGTATCCACCAGTTGAGGGATGCAGTGGAGGGTGATCAGGTGGACGAGGACTCTCCTGTTGGATAAATGTTCCCACTACTCCTTGTTGTCTCCGAGGGACATGGCCCCCACTGTGAGGACCGTGTCCACTACTGTGACTGACATTACTGTAGCTGGATGAGACACTTGCAGAGCGGGCAAGGCGAGGAGCAGAGTCTGGTGTCTCCAAGTTAGGTCCCCCCTCAAAGGCATGGCTTGGAGGTGGCTCACTAGGCAGAACTTCCTGGTTTGGAACACATTCCAAATTCTCCACTGAATCACACGGCCCTGTCCCAGCTCGTATGTTACCACTGTCATTCAAATAAGGACCAGAGAATTCTGTTGTCGAATGGAGAGGTGGATGAATTCCATTTACACGCCCCTCCCCTGTTAGAGTTTCTTCATTTTCAACATCATTTCCCCCAAAGAACATTGACAAAGTTCCTGAGTCACTAGGGACTTCAGAGTAGGGGACATGGTAGGCACGCTGAGATGGATCCTGTGGGTTCTGATTGAACCATGGCTCAGAGGGTCCGCCTGACTGACTGAAATAATTATGAGCAGGGAAGTGGGAGTTCTGTTGATGAGTTGCAACAGGGCCACTAACATTTGGTTGAGCTGACTGAAATTGATTTTGAGATTGTGTCAAAGGTGGGGCTGTGAGAGGAGAAGTTAAAAGGGGTGGGGCTGTGAAGGGAGAGGGTAAAGGAGGTGGGGCTGTCAGAGGGGAGGGTCCAGGGAGTGGGGCTTGAGCTTGGAAAGGCTGAGATGGGAGATCACTAGTTGGCTGAAAGTAGTTTTGAACAGAAGGTGGTCTGCTTCCATGGTCAGGCACCCAGTGTGAAGGTAAGGGAGGGGTTGGCTGGGAATGAAAGGGAGTCTGGGACTGAACTGGAGGTGTTGGGGCAGTGGAGGGAGGATGTGATGTACTAGGAATTAAAGAAGGAGCAGGGTTAGGCAATTGTGCAATATAGGGGATTGGTTCTTGGGAACTGAAGTATCCTCCTTCTGCAGGAGGAGGGATAGAGCTTGATCCAGGCCGTGAGGGAACAGGTTGTGGTGTAAAAATTCTTGGTGGTGGGCCAGGTGAGGCTGCCTGTGCGGGTCCTGGTAGTGGCCCTTGTGGTGGTGCTGTTGGGTTGAACCCTGGCAGGGAAGGACTTTGCATAGGAAGTGGGTTGCTGTTTGTGGGTGGAGCTTGGCCGCTCCCTGCCATGGGTGAAAAATTTTGTCTCCCAAAGGCAAAAGGATCAGTCACTGGCATTGTGGGAGGGGCAGCCGGTGTCATAGTAGCTGCCGCCCCATGTTTGTGGGGTCTGTTTCTTCTAAACGAATTGGGGCCTCCAGAAGGAGGTGGAGGTCCACTTGCTCCAGGAGGAGTTGTTCGAGGAGGGGGCTGCATTATGTACACTCACAGTTCTCCACACTGTGTATACTAACTGGCAATCTCCCTATAGAAGAGAAAAACAGATGCATGTCATATATAAGTAAAAATATTGCATTTGGAAACTTATCAATTTGCCAAGTTTGGCAATTATCAACATGCACCCCGAGAATACAATCCTGTGCTGTAAGGGTGTCAGCCCAGGGGCCATCTCTATAAAAGAACAAAACTAGCCCACAAACAAAACTTCTGATCAAATCATAAACAGGACAAGAAATGGTTTTACACATCTATTGCCAGTCTATTTTTTACGAGTGAAATGATCAATTGTGTAAATGGCATCAATAGGTTTCTCCTTCTGAACACAAAGATCATCACACCATATAACATTCATAACCCTTATGATGAGCAGGTTTGAAGACAGCACTACTCTACTATGTTGGTACATGAAAAGTCACCATAATAAAAAACCTGATATCAAGCACACAGTGGGCAGGGTGCATGAAATGTGCATTAAGTTATGTTGAACTTTGAAACCTGTCAGAGATTTATTAAAGCAGGGGGCCTCTGAAAGTACATACTTTAATCTACTACCGCAGGGAACAAAATGCAGTTTTGAAAACTCAGCATTTATTATAAAAAAAAAAACAATGTTCACATTGGAAATGAAAGTGGTCTGAAATGACAAACGCTTGAACACCTAAATTAATACTACTTCCCATAACCTTTAACATAATTCAATTTTAAAGGCTTATGCTTAAAATTTATTTTCTAGAAAAACATACGTAAATAAAAGGTATTAATACTTTTATTCTGCAAAGCATCATTTCAATTAAAAGTGAACGTAAAAAGATTTAAAATGTTGTGTCAAACAATTGAAGCTCATTTGAACGTCTTTGATCAAATAATGAAGAAAACTTTTTAAAAGTAGTCACCAGGCAAATTAAAATGATTCCTGAAGAATCACAACACATCATGCAATTAGTTTTACAAATACATAAAACACATTGCTTTTACAAAGGTAAAGTATTTGCATGTATGCATGAACTTCATTATGAATCCTTTTTGCAGACTTGAAATATAGATAAAGCATGGCAGCTATGACGACTCTTAAATATAAGTTAGTTTTGTGTAGTATTGCACTGACCAGTCGATAATTTATGTACTTAAAATTTAGTATTTAAAATATTAGAAACAGTAGCAAACAAGCATATAAATCTATTTAGTATTTGCAAAGCATATTTTTCTGAAATTACATTATAAAGGAGAAACTCTGAATGTACAAATATAAAAGACAATTTACCAAAATTACATACTGCACATCACCAGTGATTCTGTCTTAGCTTGTCACAAAACACTCAGCTGTAAAACTGGCCTTGATACAAAGCCCAATGCTTAATGAGGTAGATTTTAAGCTACTATATAACAGTTTAATTATGTTCCCACAAATTGGACTACCATAATTGTACATTTACAGGACTTTCTGTTTTAGCTGCAGTGATTTGAGCTAAGATGGCAGTTAACATCCCCAACTAAAAATTAGATGGCAGTTAAGCCCTAGCTAAAAATGATGTTATACAACAATTGTAATAAAAAAGCAAAACAAAAGTGCACATATAGGGAAGGAATACTGCAATATGCGGCATTATATCCGGCTATAAGGCGGACACGTTTAGCGCCCCACACTGGATTTACCATCTGATGTCACATCCTGCTCTTTAAATCCTGTCTCTTTAACTTCATCAGCAAATATGCTTAAAACAGAGCTTGTACCAAGGAATTTAAAACGTTCACAAATAACTACATGCTATTCCTGTGAATCGTGCAGCTTAATATGAGCCGACAAAAGTGTCAAAACAAACCACTGTCTGAACTTACAAGTTGGCAAAAGGCTAAAAGCAGAAGCTAAACAACAATGTAACAAACAAATAAAGCCAGCGTCTACACGATAACATTCCAGAATGTCACGTGAACAAACAAAAAGGAAGAATTATTATAAATGTAAACAGAGGATGTAAGGAATTACAGGTGACAGCTGACTGGGCCACTAGCCGCTAGCATGCTAACATTTCTAGTTAATCCCTCGAACCACAGAACTGTCTAGACACAAACATACAGCCCCACACTGAATCTCTTACCCGTTATCTTCCAGTCGAGATGCCTAAATACAAACAAAACTCAACACGAGCGCGGCTGGAGTTTAGTTTCTCAGAAAAGTGCAGGACACCGCGGCTGACACTTGTCCGCCATCTTGGCCGAGCGCGTCCTGCTTGGCGACGTGTACATGTGACGTAACCGATGCTTCCCGTTTGACCACGCCCCTTGTATGATATAAAATAAAATGCTTCATGTTCACAATGCACAGTCGGCTCAGAAGTGTAACGTGTTTTTTGTTAAATTTAGTTTTAATAATCATTATGGTTTTCTACGT
This sequence comes from Danio kyathit, assembly GCA_903798195.1. NCBI lineage: Eukaryota > Metazoa > Chordata > Actinopteri > Cypriniformes > Danionidae > Danio > Danio kyathit. Next base: position 8,868,816 of record LR812539.1, read on the forward strand.
TTAGTTTATTGTTGATACAAAAATAAATAAACGCTCATCAAACTGGCCTACAGCTCAATGCCGCCCCCTCTTGTTCTTAATGTGTAATTGACACATAAACAAAATTGATCAAGCGGTCCAAGGTTTATTCTCTGAAATGCACTAGAAATCGAGAAAATTAGGCAGTTTCTGTGCAGTACTGCTCAAACAATTCAAAATATATATTTTATTTTACAAATTTAACCATACAGCATAACAAATGGAATTAACATGTTATGATTTCTTGATCAAAACGGAATAAACACGTCACTTTTGATCAAATGGTTACATAATATACTGAGCAAATAAATGGGAAACATTAAAAATATTCCAGCTTCAAACAGTTTTGCAACTGACCATAAATTAGACATATATGAAGAGTTCAGATGCAAAAATCTCTTAAGTGCCTTCTGAAATTTCCCCCTAGAATTAGCATTTTTCTCAGGCTCCTGTGTCTTGATTTAGTAATTTCACTTTTATGGTAAGGAATAGGTCATTTTCAGCTATTTTAACATGAAATAACTGAACATAAACATAAGAGGCTGAGAAAAACGCTCATTGTAGAAGAAAATTCTAGATGGCACTTAGACGTTTTTGCATCTGAACTCTTCATATATTGTTTTTTTGTGGGTGATTTTGCTAATATGAGTGGCATTCATGGTATAATTAATTGAGTTATGCAGTTTTGTTCTCACAAAGTAACAATTTTATTTTTTATTAAGTGTTTATGCTTTAGATTTCATGCTTAAATCAAGGCAAAAATTATTGGCAATGCATACTTTTGAATTATTCATTCATTCATTTTCCTTTGGCTTAGTCCCTTTATTTATCAGGAGATGCCACAGCATAATGAACCTCCAACTTATCCAGCATGTTTTTACGCAGTGTACTGGTTGGCCTTTATTTAATCACCTTAATTAAACAAAGATAAACCAGAATCCTCTCTTGGCTATATTTCTTAGCTAGAGTTTAGTTGAAGGATCATCTTTTAAATGTTTTGCAAAAAGAATATATTAGATCATACTTTACCACACAAGGTAACTTGATGGGCTCTGGCAAATGAATTCAATGTCCACTCCAGCGAAGTAAATTAATAAAATATACTTTTATTAACAAAATGAAATCCAGTGAAAAAGTTGAATAAACAAAAAGACATAACAGAAACAAAATCCTTACTTTATCCTCCGTTGAGGGTAAAGGGCTGCTAACCTCCAGTATAGAGAGATTAGGAACACACACTGCTGATCATAATGGTTCAGCTTTTATACTTTTACAATCAGGTCATGCACATTAATATGCCTCGTACATCATTGAGGTTTTGACACATTGGATTATGTTCATAGGGTACATGTTCAGTCAACCTTCTGGGTTTTCCCCATTATATATGAAAACAGTTTATAAATCACTAAGGACCAACAATACAATGTGGTCAAAACTACTTAGTTAAAATTCCAATAGTCAGCAAAACCTATAGGTCATGTCTTATGTGAACAAATTTATAGTTGTTCCTAAATATCACAAGAACATGAATCAACATCTAAATAATTAAATGCACATCATTGAGACAGCTTTAATCCTTTAATGCATTCAAACCATCACTATGCATTCAAGTTCAGTCGAGCAAGGGATGTTGTCGGGGTAGAAGAGAGGGGGTCATTAGGAGGTAGAAGTTCCTTTCCTCTCCGCTCGGCCGCCTTGCGAGTCTTCTTCTTGTAGCGCCTCTCATTCCTTTTTCCCCTGAGAGACTCCGCGAGAGTGGAGCTTTGGAGCATGGGGAGGTCAGAGTAGAGGAGAGGCCTGCGCTCGTACCTTTTTTATCTCATATTAAAAATGGCATTTTCTCCTAAACCAATTTGCCTCACAGCAGCGAATGCCCTTCCAGCTGCAACCCAGTACTGGGAAACACCCATACACAAACTACGGCCAATTTAGTGTACCCAATTCACCTATAGCCCATGTGTTTGGACTGTGGGGGACACCGGAGCACCCGGAGGAAACCCACACCAACACGGGGAGAACATGCAAACTCCACACTGAAACACCAACTGGCCCAGCCGGGGCTCAAACCAGCGACCTTCTTGCTGTAAGGCTACAGAGCTAACCACTGAGCCACCATATGAAAACATAATTGTCCTAATATAGTCAATGAATATATTGAATTAAAAAAGCATAGATCAAGGGTCACCAAACTTGTTCCTGGAGGTCCGGTGTCCTGAAGATTTTAGCTCCAACCCTAATCAAACACACCTGAACAAGCTAATCAAGGTCTTACTAGGTGAACTGGAACCACCCAGGCAGGTGTGTTGAGGCAAGTTGGAGCTCAACTCATCAGGGACACCGGCCCTCCAGGACCAAGATTGGTGGCCCCTGGCATAGATAGAATAAAAGACAAAAGCAGACAATATTAAGAAGTGTGCTGGATAAAAAATATTAGAAAATATGCAAATAAAATACAATACAATGTTCATTTGGGAACCATTCATATTATTTTTGCAGATGGACTGAACTGTTAGACTACAAGAATATTGTATGTTAATTCATTTATTTATCTTATAATTGTTTTATAATGTCTCTTTTGGTTTCATTGTCCATGTACACCTTGCTTCAATTGTTACATTTTGTCACAGCCAGATCCATATAGGATTGTAAATGGTATTCATATATGACTTGTATTTTATTTTTTATAAACATTCCACAAATATTTGATCAATGTTAGATGGGTGGGGTGGGTGGTAGGGTTTTGAGTTCCTTTTTGTAGTAAGTTGAATTCCCTGCGAGTACTTCCACGAGAATTTTGATATACCTGTATGGTGCATCTCCTGCTTGTAAGGATTTAGGCAGTACTGTATGTAATGTATGAAGGTTTTTTCAATGAAAATGAAAATAAAGAGTTAAAAAAAATACAATACAAAGACGGAGGGAAAAAAGCACACATATGACAGAAACCGTGTGCCAATTTGTTAAAATACACATGAAGTAAAACATTTTAAAATGAGTTACATAACTATTCATTTATTTTCTTTTCAGCTTAGTCCCTTTATTAATCAGGGGTCGCCACAGCGGAATGAACCGTCAACTTATCCAGCATATGTTTTATGCAGCGGATGCCCTTCCAGATGCAACCCATCACTGGGAAACACCCATTCACACACATACACTACGGTCAATTTTTTAGCATACCCAATTCACCTGTAGCACATGTGTTTGGACTGTGGGGGTAACCGGAGCACCCGGAGGAAACCCACGCCAACACGGGAAGAACATGCAAACTCCACACAGAAACGCCAACTGACCCAGCTGAGGCTCAAACCAGCAACCTTCTTGCTGTGAGGCGAACGTGCTACCCACTGCGCCACCATAATAATTATTATTATAACAATTATTTTTTATAGAATTTTCTTTCTGAATTAAATAGATTTGGGCAGCATAGTGGCTAAGTGGTTAGCACTGTCGCCTCACAGCAAGAAGGTCTCTGGTTCGAATCCCATCTGGGCCGGTTGGCATTTCTGTGTAGAGTTTGCATGTTCTCCCCATGTTGGCGTGGGTTTCCTCTGGGTGCTCCTGCTTCCCCCACAGCTCAAAGACATGCACTATAGCTGAATTGAATTAACTAAATTGACCGTACTGTACGAGTGTGTGTATGAATGAGTGTGTATGGGTGTTTCCCAATACTGGGTTGTGGCTGGATGAGCATCTGCTGCGTAAAACTTCTGCCAGAAAAGTTGATGGTTCATTCCTCTGTGGTGACTTCTGGAATAAAGAGAGAACGCCGAAGGAAAATGAATGAATAAAACAAAAGATAATGCACATATGTGAGCAAGTCAATTCAGAATCATATGCTTTTATTTTTGCATCGGTCTTTGATGGAGACACGTTTACAAAATGTATAAAACTAACAGAGGGCAAAGGGAACTAAAGTGAATGCGGTCCAAATGAAAACACACAAGTAAACAAACACAACATCCTAAAGCTACAATAAATAACGAAGCAATAATGCAGGATTCTCCGAAGGTTTTTTTTTCTTGCATAAAGAAACACTCCTGATTCTGGAAGTGTCTAAAATGACTCTCTCACACACACACACACACACACACACATACATCAAATGATATCTACTATTTTGGTCCAGTAACTGTGATGTGTCAGAGGCATTACATTTGTACAGAGATCTCATGTATATAGTAGTGTATCTGACATGTTTCTGTATCTGCAACCGTAGTTTTTGGTCACTGTATTGGGTCTGAATCAACTGTGATTGTATATAAGAATGTACAGCAGGGGTGTCCAAACTCAGTCCTCGAGGGCCGGTGTCCTGAAGATTTTAGTTCCAACCCTAATCAAACACACCAGAACCTGCTAATCAAGCTCTCCCTAGATATACTAGAAACTTCCTGGCAGGTGCATTGAAGCAAGTTTGAGCTAAACTGAGCAGGACACCGGAACATCCAGGACTGAGTTTGGACACCCCTGATGCACAGCTATGAAAAAACACTTTACAATAAAGTTCCATTAGTTTACGCCATTTCATTTATCATGAACATGCAATGAAAGACACATTAATTAACATATTTCTTCAACTTTGTTAATGTTAGGTAATGAAAAAAAAGTCATTCATTGTTAATGTTAACTCCTAGTGCATGGGTGCCCAAACTCTGTCCTGGGGGGCCAGTATCCTGCATGGTTTAGCTCAAACCTCCTTCAACACACCCGCCTGGAAGTTTCTAGTATACATAGAAAGAGCTTGACTAGCTAGTTCAGGTGTGTTTAATTGGGGTTGGATCTAAAATATGCATAACACAGACGCTCCAGGACAGAGTTTGGCCACCTTTGTCCTAGTGCAGGGGTGTCCAAACTCAGTCCTGGAGGGCCGGTGTCCTGTAGAGTTTAGCTCCAACTTGCTTCAACACACCTGCAAGGAAGTTTCTAGTACATCTAGTGAGAGCTTGATTAGCTGGTTCAGGTGTGTTTGATTAGGGCTGGAGCTAAACTCTCCAGGACACCGGCCCTCCAGGACCGAGTTTGGACACCCCTGTCCTAGTGCATTAACCAATCCACAGGTGTCAAACTCAGTGCCTGGAGGGCCGCAGCTCTGCACAGTTTAGTTCCAACGCTAATTAAACACACCTGATCCAACTGATTGAGTCCTTCCTGCTTGTTTGAAATTTACAGGTAAGTGTATTGAAGCAGGATTGGAACTAAACTGTGTATGGCTGCGACCCTTCAGGCACTAAGTTTGACATCTCATAATTTAGCTTCAACTTCCTTCAACACACCTGCCTGGAAGTTTCTAGTATACCTTGAAAGAGCTTGATTAGCTCGTTCAGGTGGGTTTAATTGGGGTAGTAACTAAAATACGCAGGACACCGGCCCTCCAAGACTGAGTTTGGGCACCCTTGTCCTAGTGCAGGGGTGTTCAAACTCGGTCCTGGAGGGCCGGTGGCCTGCATAGTTTAGCTCCAACTTGCTTCAACACACCTGCCAGGAAGTTTCCAGTATATCTAGTGAGAGCTTAATTAGCTGGTTCAGGTGTATTTGATTAGGGTTAGAACTAAACTCTCCAGGACACCGGCCCTCCAGGACTGAGTTTGGGCACCCTTGTCCTAGTGCATTAACTAATCTAAACTAGCATGAGTTTAGATGTTAATAACACATTAGAAAATATTGAACATTAACTTACATTAACTAATGAAACCTTATTGCGAAGTGTGACCATTTTGATTAAAGTCTAATTTTAGTTTAATCTACTGACGACATTTTCTTCAAAATAATGTCATCATTTAGATGTTTTTACATTAAACAATAGTGCATTTATTCCTTATTAATAATGTTTATCTATATTTTAAGACAACATAATACCATTATTTTAACTTCAGAAGGGTTAAGAAATCAGCATTTGATCAATTAAGCCGGATTTTCAATCAAAAATAAAAACATTTGTTATTTTGACCGACAATCTGTCCAAAAAAAGCTCTTAATGACAATATTTTTTATTTGAAACGTGAAAGAAATGCTATCAGTAAAATAAAACAAATATTAAAGGGATAGTTCACTCAAAAATTAAAAATGAAGTCATTATTTACTCAATCTATACTCGCTTCAAACCTGTTTGAGTTTCTTTCTTCTATCAAACACAAAGGAAGATATTTTTGTGAGGAAAAACAACCATTGACTTTCACAGTATTTGCTTTTCCTACTATGGAAATCAATGGTTACAGGTTTCTTCAGAATATCTTATTTAGTGTTCACCAGAATAAAGCCACAGAGTAAAATTTTAATTTTTGGATGAACCACCCCTTTAAACTATCCCTTTTACTCATAAATCCAGAGAAAATTTGAACTTGTCAGATGGCCTCTTATTATTATTATTTTTTTTTTTTTTTGTGTGTACACCGTATGCATGTATGTGTATAGAGATCTGGTTGTAAGCATTTAGTCTATATCGAGATCGCTGTCTGAATCGTTGGGGTTTGTGACTGCAGCGTTGCGAATGGAGGAGTGTGTGTTGGGCTGTGAGTATTTCTCTGGTAGAAGGCCGTATTCCTGCAGCAGCGCTTCCACGTCTGTGGCGTAGAAATCGTCTCCGAGCTGATCCGACACACGCACCAGATTCCCCACCAGATCTCCACCGCGGTAAAGCAGCAGCGCGGGTAATGCTGAACTGCGGAAGAGAGCGCTGGTGCCCACAGCCGAGCCACGGACTCGGCAGAACTTCACCTGCAGGAGAACACACAGAAATTAAAAACACTATATTATAGAGTAAGAAGGTCGCTGGTTCGAGCCTCGGCTTGGTCAGTTGGCGTTTCTGTGTGGAGTCTGCATGTTCTCCCTGCGTTCGCGTGGGTTTCATCCAGGTGCTCCGGTTTCCCCCACAGTCCAAAGGCATGCAGTACAGGTGAATTGGGTAGGCTAAATTGTCCGTAGTGTATGAGTGTGTGAATGAGTGTTTATGGATGTTTCCCAGAGATGGGTTGCAGCTGGAAGGTAGAACATGTGCTGGATAAGTTTGCGATTCATTCCACTGTGGCGACCCCAGATTAATAAAGGAACTAAGCCGAAAAGAAAATGAATGAATGAATGAATATTATAGAGTAAAACTAGAGCGGGTTACAAATCCAGGGCTCCATCTCTAAGCCAAATGTCAGATTCACAGACTTTTCCATGACTTCATCAAAAGCTGATGACCGATCCACATTTTTTTCAGCAAAAACGGCTATTTTCTCATTCACTTCCATGCATTTGTAGTCATAAAAACAGCTTGTTATGGTGGTTGATGTTGAAATAAACTGTATTTTTAATAAACTGCTTAACACAAACTGTATTTTTCTTATCATATTATTTTAACATGTCGTCAGAATCATGCTGGTTTGAAGCGCAAGTATTTAAAGCCTTGTTATGCTACTTTAAATTGAATTCATATTTTCCTAATTGTAAAAAAGTAATCTCTGTCTTATCAATATGGCTTGTCCTATATTTTTTGTCAGTTTATATGCAATGTAATTGCTTTGTGGCTATTGGAATAAAATACGTTTCAAGAGTTCCCGCTTAGCTGATGATTTAATACAAGCTTATTTGGCATGCTGTCCCGGGATAGAGCCCTGAGCTTAAGGGATACTCGAGCCCAGGGCTTCCTCCCGTTCGTAGAGCGAGAGGGGAGCTTAAGCTTAGGTAGATCTCAAACTCCCCGTTGCGATAGCTAGAGAAACTCTTGAGGAGGAATAGAGTTGGACTGTTATATTTAATGCTTATTCTATTATGCGTTAAGTATATTTTTTCGTGTGGGAGGAAACCGGAGGACCCGGGGAAAACCCACGCAGACACGGGGAGAACATACAAACTCCGCACAGACACACCCGCCATCCCGGCGAGGACCGGGGCTGGCAGTGTTCTTGCTGTGGGGCAACAGTGCTAACCACTGGGCCGCCGTGTCGCCCGTTCTAAGAAAGGAGGAGAAAGGGGAGGAAGGGGGGTTTTTTCCATACGAAGATAGCAGTGGACTGAAACAGTGGTTATTTATAGTCTACGTGGGATCATATGATTGAAGATCATAATTAGTTAATGCGAGACCAGCTGTGGTAAATCATAAGCACGTGGTCCTCTCGAAATTAGTTTATGTATAAACTTCACTTAGTAGTTCATGCAAATAAGTATAATATGACAAAGACTATAAAATACACAAGACGTGTCACTTGTATAGTTTTGAATGGGGAAAAGTGTAAAAGTCCCTTTAAGGCAAATCATTTTACTCGGCGGCCATCTTTGAAACGCATCTCGGGCAGTATGCTCGGGCATTCTGTTTGAATGGGGAAACATCAATTTCTCCAAAAGTACTTGCCAAGCTCATGATTACATTTCATATTACGAATAACCAATAGAATTATACAACAACTGTCTAGTTTAGTTTAATTTCTAAATGTTCGTATCACACAAAATCTGCAGAAACTCACGTCTGGTCCAAGCCCCTCCCTCGCAGAGTTGTCAATCTATAGCGATCGCTGATTGGCTCCTGTTCTAGAAGGCGGGGCTTTAATTGCCATCATGACAGTTACACTTTTCCCTGTTCGAAAGTATACGGTAAAGTCTAGATTGATTGGATATGCGGCCGGTGTCATGAGAAATCGAGTCCCCCCTGACAATTGGGTCCGCCTAGGACCCTGGGTGATCCTATTGGTTCACTGGAGTTGTATTAGGTATGGTTTGTATCGCCTTATTAATATATATATATATATATATATATATATATATATATATATATATATATATATATATATATATATATATATATATATATATATATATATATATGCAGCGAAATCACATTTAAATGTATGTAATTTAAAAGCGCGTTATAATGACATAAAACTGTTTTAAATTATGTATTTCTTATAAGTAAAGGCATGTGTTGTGGCATGGAGAATTTGTCTTTGGTGCTTTTATTTTAGATAGACTACAACTTGCTACCACTTCATATGTAAATATAAAATGTTACATATAAATACATAAAAACATTAAAAAGTCTTCATTAAATGTTTAGGACCGTTTCAATTATTTTAACTATGCATGTCTTTAACGTGTACTTACCAATAATAATGTTAGTAATATGATCAATCTTGTTAAAATAATGTTAGTAGTATGATAAGTCTTGTTAAAATCTCAAGACTATATATATAATAGACTATAGACTATAAAAAGCCCTTTTGATCAGGCATTCAACGCAGACGACCCATTGGGGTCCTAAGCGGACTCGATTGCAAGGGGGACCCGATTTCTCACGACACCGACTGAGTCCTTTGAATAGAGTCCTTTGAATGTTTATATCAGTTTTATATTTTCTAAATGTGATTTTCTTTTTTGTCTGACAACAGACTGAAACTAACATCTAAAAAATTGTATTTTAATTTCACGGGACCTTTTAAAAGCCATGAACTGAAGATATGTCTTTATTAGTTTTACCATGGGGTATTGCAGTGCCAGGCAGAGCAGGCTGCCATCCATGGCCTGGCAGGCGGGCACCTCAGGCTCATAGATGTGGACCAGCACCAGCGTGCTCTTGCCCTCCTCGTCAACGGCGCGCAGAAACTCCTCTCCTGATGAGATGTCCATCACCTTCTCAAAGCGCTGGCCTCCACACAGTTGCCGCCTCATCTCCTCCATCCGCTGCAGACGATACTGCTGGAGGAACGCTTCATCATCGTCATCTTCCTCCTCTTCTTCATCCACACGCAGGTTCAGCTGGAGATGGAGGAGAATTACATTTTCTTGCTTTTATGTGTAAGGAATAGGCATGGGCCGATATAAGATTCTGACGGTATGATAGTCTTGGATAAAAATATTCTTTTTAAATGTCTGGGTAAAAAACTAAAACTTTTTTCCCTTTCGAAAACAACATATTTCATTTTAAAAACATTTATAATATTTTAGAACAGTAAACATTTCAGGCTGAATAATTCAAATGAATCATTGACTTCTGCTGTCTTCATTAGTTTCAAAAACACAGATTTATTTACATTTTAAAACGGCATCTTTGTATATCTTTTCTAAAAAAAAAAAAAACAATACAAAAATCGTACATATACTATAGGAACAATATACCAAAAAAATAGGCGGTTTTAAAACCTTGACTTTTCCAAACCGCGGTATACCTTGAAAACTGTTATCGTCCCATGCCTAGTGAGGAAATATTCAGGGTTAAAGGCATAGTTCACCCAAAAAACAATATATATTCACCATTTACTCTTCCTCAAATTGTTCTGTACCTTTATGAGTTTCTTTATTCTGTTGAACTCAAAGAAAAATGTTAGAAGCTTGTCACCATTGACTTCCATAGTAGGACAAACAATTACTATGTAAGTCAATGGTTACAGGTTTTCAGCCCTTTTCAAAATAACTTCTTTTGTGTTGAACTGAAAAAAAAATACTTTCAAGGTTTGTGGAGCTTGAGTAAATAATGACAGGATTTTCTATTTTGGGTGAACTATACCTTTAATGCTGTCAACAATAACTAAAACCAATGAAAATTATTTTGTCATTATTAATTATTTTGCAAACTGCATTACACTAAACTAATATATTTCTGGAAATATTACATTTTTTTGAGCATTAAAATAAAAAATAATCAAACAACAACAACAATAATAATAATAATAATAATAATAATAATAATAATAATAATAATAATAATAAAAACTTACAAAATTTACAAAAATTAAAATGGTAACTGAAAACATTATTATTGAATATTAAAAATATATTAATTAATAAAAACTATATTAAAAACAACATAAAATACAAATAAAAACAATCTTAAAACTGAATATAAAAATAAATTAAAACTAAAGGAAATCCGCAATAGCATTTTTATGATAATAAAATGTTAAAATAAGTGTACATAATAATTTGTTTTCCATAAACTAATATAAAAAAAATATAATGAATAATAACAATATGTAGATCTTTTAATTAGGATATTTCATTAGCTAGATTAACCAAATATAGTAACAAAAACTAATCTCCACTTTGTTATTTAAAAATGCACATTTATCTTTATTAAATATTTTTTGTTATATTACTAAAATGCCCATGCAAACCAGTGCAATATCTATCTATCTATCTATCTATCTATCTATCTATCTATCTATCTATCTATCTATCTATCTATCTATCTATCTATCTATCTATCTATCTATCTATCTATCTATCTATCTATCTATCTATCTATCCATCTATCCATCCATCCATCCATCCATCCATCCATCCATCCATCCATCCATCCATCCATCCATCCAACAAAACTGTTAAATTTCCTACAAAAGCAACAACTGCATACTGTGAAAAGTCATATTTTTAGAGTTCGAGAGTGTTTCTCACTTTGCCTGTGAGTTTATCCTGCAGCTCCTTCTGTTTCTGCTTGTCAGCTTCTTCCTCCAGATGTGATTTGCAGGTCATGCTGAGTTTCTTGATTAGTTTCTCCATCTCTTTCTGCTGCTCGATGCGCTGCTCGTTCTCCAGCTGCTTGTATTTACGCCAGTCATTGATCACTCCCTTCGGCCCTGTGGGGAAAGTGATCAGATGTAGCACTCAGTAGAGTTACTGATTACCTGCTATCATTTAAGTAACAGGTTACTGTAATTCAATTCAATGAAAAAAAGCAATGTAAGGGATCACTCTCTCATTTTGAGTGTTTGTGTGCTTGTTTTTGTGACTGTTTTCAAACTTCACGATTCAGTTGTCTATGGGAGAAACGACTAGGAATAATAAACGGCTGAAAACAGGACAAACTACTCGCTCTACAAACAAGTGTGTTCATAACTGTACATGAAAAGTAGAATAATATATTAAGAAAAAATCGGTTTGCAACATCAAGCAGCATAACGAGCTGTTTTTAACATCTAAAAATCAATGAAAGTGAATGAGACCGGAAGTCTCAAGCCATAAAGATTTGAATGGATGCGCCTGTTTGTTTGTCAGTAACATGCTTGCCTTAAATACTGTAAATACATTCATATTTTCTGTATAAATCAATTGAGAGAAGCAGAGTAATTGTATTTTATTGGTAAACAAATACATATATCAGAATACTTCTATTTTTCAATTAAAGGTTACATTTGTCAGACAATTGCACATGTTGAAGGAACAATGAATTAAAATGAATATGAAATAGTCTACAATATGTGACATGTTTCATGTTTTGATAAATATTGTGTTGACCTTTCCTTTTATTGCGAAGTAATATATTTGTTAACAGGGCTCGAAATTGCGACCATTTTGGTCGCATATGCGCCCGAAATTTCATCTATGCGACCTCATAATATATTTGGGAGCATTTGTGCGACTGCATATAATGGTTGTAGTGCGACTTGTTTCGATTTTTTTCTAAAAACGTGCTGAGTCGGACTTCCCTGCCACTATATTGGTTCATATCAGCTGTCAATCACTCAAGGCTTTCCGCTGTCAGATAACAGGGAGCTTATAAGCGCCAGCCGAGATCAGTCGAGTGTTTTCAGAGAAGGTGCCCGAATCTCTATGCGTTGCATTCACTGCGTGTTCAGCGCAAATGTCCGCTAAATGTAACACTGTACACATCACCGCCAAAGAAGCTCGCCTTTACTAAGTTTAAACTGAATCTGCGGCTCATAACAAAGAACGGTATTGCGCCAGTGGTCATCATGAGAATTCTGCTCTGCCCCGCTCATACATTGGGTCGGCTGACGCCTGCTTTTGTCCACAAACACAGAAAAATGAAAATCAGCGCATAACGAGACTGAGCATTTAAACTGACACAAACCGAAATCAAAACTTTTAAAGAGTGGTAGAAGTGAGACTTTAATTACTTTCTGTGGTCCATTCTTTCTTGAGATGTATATTATTTTTCTATTTACTGATGACTGCTTTGCAGCTTTCAGCATTGGATTGAATGATTTATTATTATCTTACATTTGTTTTGTAGCAGAAATATTATTTATTGAATTGACATGCATATAAAAACAATAGTGCAAAATTAATATTTCTTACTGCAATGCTTCATTTTTGTTTGATGCAAACCATAAATGTATTTTTCATAAAGTAACAGCAGGACCTTTTACAGTACATAACTCACATTCAAGCACATTCGGGGCAGCATGATAATGAGAAATGTTTTTCATTGTTAGTATTGACATCATCGTCATCATTATTATTTTATAATTATTAGACATTCATTTTGGAATTATTGCACAGATATCAATAAGTCATCACTCATTCATTTTTGGTGGGTGCTCCTAAATTTTTTCTGGTGCTCCTAAATTTTTGAAGTTGGGAGCACCGGTGCTACCAAGTAAAAAAGTTAATTTCGAGCCCTGGTTAAGTAAAGAATGTTAAGTTTGTTAATAAATGCACGCAATTATTAAATTTTAAATCAAATGGCTATCTAAAGGTATTATTTTGAATGTTTTTGCATTGAAATTCATAAGGATTTTAAGCAGTATTGAGTCAAGCATTTCAATTCCTTAACAATTAAATTAGTGTTTTTAAAACCAGGTCATGAATGTTTGGTTGATGAAGTTGGATGTGGCATCATTTAATCGGTAACACTTCATAAGAAGGTTTTATTAATTAATGTTGATGTTAGTTAATGCGCTAAATAAGATGAACAAACAACGAACAATACATTTATTACAGTATTTGTTATTGTTAGTTCATGTTAACTTACAGTGCATTAACTAATGTTAACGAACACGAATTTGGACTTAAATAATGCACTAGTAAATGTTAAACTATGATTAATAAGTGCTGTACAAGCAGTGTTCATTATTAGTAGGACTGGGTGGTATGAAGGTATATATCGTTACGGTATGAAATGTGTACCGTAAAATAGAAAGGCTGAAAAAGATGCTCCAGGAGAGACCGGCAGTGTTGCTAACTGCTTCATATTTTCAACAAGATGATTTTTTTTTGTTTTAAATTCCCTTAAAGTATTTACATAATTCTTTTCCTGTTACTTAATTGGGATATTTTTTATATCTGTGAGATGCTGTTAAGTGAGAAATGTTTATAATAATAAGGTCTGTCCACATAAAACTGGAATTTGTTGTTCATCTAAACTCATATTTTGTTTACCATATGAATAAGGTTAAAAATAAATTACTAAATAATCAAACAGGATCAAGTCCTTTTCTTAATTATTGTCAATGTCAATTTTATTTATATAGCACTATTAAAAACTAGAAAAACTTTTCTAGATAGAATAGATTTGACTGTTTTTAAAAGTCAAAGCTGAAAGAAGCAGGATTTGACCACTGCATTTATCTGTTTGTCAAAGCTCAAGCCATCATCCAGATTTTTTTACACCCAGAATTTTTTATTGAAGCTTATCTATTATATAAAGCCGTTTTGTACATCTTCTGGAATAATTATTCTTATTAACATCTATATCGTGAAAGATATCGTTACGGTGTAATAAAATTTCTCATACTGTGAAATAAAATTTTGGTCATATCACCCAGCCATAATTATTAGTTCATGTTATTAAAAAATTAATTAACATTAACTAATAAAACCTTATTGTAAAGTGTGACCAAATCTTTGACATATCATGTTACTTCGTACCAGTGTTGACTGAACTGCCGTCAGCGCTGTAGTCAAGTTCCACATCCAGCACCTCCTGGTCACGGATTGTTTTGTGTGCGTTCTCGTCTTCCTCATGGTCGCTCTCTTCATCTTCACTGCTGCTGTAGTAATACTGCAGCTTCTCTCCTAGAATCTTATCATCCAGCGTCGTCATGATGGCACACTGAGACACATTTGGAGAGTTAGTGATTTTTATGAGTTTCATCCATCAAACCACAGTAAAGCATCAAAACAAGAGGTTTTTAGTTACACAGACCGCAAAACATGTGAAGCATGAACTGGTTACTAGGGCTAGGCGCCTAATCAAAAAGTAATCGAAATCAACATTCAGAACCTATAATCAATTTTTTTCAATTACTTTTCCTACCACGTGAGGAGTCACGTGATCCCGCTCTGTTAAAGGCTGATTTATACATCTGCAGCCACTTTGCACCTGCATCTCATCTCTGGTCAAGTATGGACCCATTCCTGAGTCTTACTTTGCACTACATTGACGATGATTGGAAGCTGCACCAGAGATGCTTTGAGGCGGTATATTTTCCATTACATTAAAGTTATTATTTACATAAAAATATTTGTTTACAGAAGATGCAAGAAATGCACTGTTTAAAATGTTATACAGGAGTTATATTACTTAGAAGAGATACTGCTTAATTTAAACTTTTATTATGAAAAACACTGAAAATAATTTATTTTGCTTCCAAAAGTGCAAGTTATTTATTTTCATTTTTTTAATAAGAAAAGTTTGTGCTTTAATTTCAGTTGTGCAGCGTTGATGTTCAGTAAATAATCATAGATAGTAGATACTGTGTGTGTTTTCTTCAATTGTTTTAAAATCAAGTAATGCACCCTTCATTCAAATATCTCTCACTTGTAATATGTGATCATATTTACTGTACAAAACTTGTCAGAAAAAAATGTAATTTTTCTTGTAAAAAATTAAATAAATAAATAAAATCATCGTTCATAAATTGCAATCGAGTTAAAATATTCAATTAATCAAGATTTTGATTTTAGGCCAAATCGCCTAGCCCTACTGGTTACTATTAGTAAATGCTAATATTTCTTTTCATTTCTAAACACTGAGGGCCCTATCATACACCCGGCGCAAGGTGCGATCGATGCAATTGTTGTTTGCTAGTTTCAGCTGGACGCAAGTGTCATTTTGACGTTTTGCACCACGCTGTTTAAATAGCAAATGCATTTGCACTCATGTGCGCCCATAGGCGTTCTGGTCTAAAAAATGAGGTGTGTTGAGGCGCATTGCTGGCGCGTTGCTATTTTGAGGAACTAAAATAGACTGTGTAATTGACCAGCTGAGAGCAGGTCTAAAGTCCAGCGCAGAGCACGTTAGTTGTGCGCCTCCCTTACTGATTGCTTAATACACACAGGATGTACAGCAATAAACAAATATTCTTACAGATGAAAAAGCATTAAAGGAATAAAATATTCCAAAAAAAATTATTTTCTACATAAATATAAAAACCACTGCTTTCATGCCTTCTTCATCAGGGGGGGGATTTTTCAGTTTACTCATGACAATCTGCATCTGTATAATGCTATTATTATTAGCAGTATTATCTATTATTAGCATATTTATATTTGTTTTATTAAAAACACGCTTAGATTTGTCCACCTGTCAGGTTTTGGACCATATGGGCCACAGAATGTGTATTTGGATATAACTCTGTTTTTTTTACCACACTTCGTTATTATTGTTCATTTATTCTTTTGCTGGAAAATAGAACTGATAATTCTAGATAGATAGAATTTAGAAATTTAGAAACAAATCTTTGCGCTTAACAAACAAAATTAATTATGCAGGCTAATGGATGTCTGTGCGTACAACACGTTTCCTTATCTACGAAACAGAGTGAAAGTGAAAGTAAAGAATGAGGAGACTCATTCTCGCGCTGCAGATGGTCTATTTAACTGTTTTCTCACTAGTTAAGCGCTCAGTTTTTCCACTTACAAAGTCTGCCTTGTAAATAGCAAATGCGCTATGGCGCGAACTGACTCTTAACGGGAATGGGAGATGAGACTCTGATTGGTTTATTCTCAAAACACACCCATAACTCATTAAGAGAATAACCTCAACCCTGTTAGACCATGGCAAAACAGATTTTTCCATCCTTAAAATAGCAAAAGTGGATTCTGACACGCCCTTAATGCTTTTGTGCCCTGCGCTATGGACTTTGCGCTTACATCGTCAAAATAGAGCCCTGAAAGTTACATTGCACTCTAATATATGATATAATATATGATGATCATTTATTTGACTACTTAATACAACTAAATAATTTAAAAAGTCTTCTTAAAAAATTATAAGCTACCTAATGCATTATGTAAACAGCAAACGATTGTATTTATCCACAGCATTTATTTATCTATCTAGTTTAATGGTGCTTATAAGAAAATACATGCACCGAAAACTGTATAAATAAACAAATAAGCAATATGTAAAGTAGAAACAAATAACCAATAGATTTGTTCTACTTGACTGAATCATAACCTATTCTCACAATCACTGTACATAAACAATAACTATACATTTATAAATAAACAATAACTGATCCAACTAAAATTCACTATGACTCAAATTATTTAAAACTTGCTGATGAATGGAAAAAAAAAACTCTAGTGATTTGAAAGATAGTAGCAAACTATAAAGATTTAAAATGATAACTAACAAGTATTTTTGGGCTTTAGTACTGAGATCCTTATATATCTTTAAACACATTTTTTAATAATGACTCTTCTTCTAAGTATGATGACACACCCTAACGTACAGAAGAACATAATTATAATAATACATATTTTATTTTATTTTGATATAATATCACTAATATTATACCCAGGTAGTGGGTAAAAAAGCGTATCCTTTATTTAATAAAAAGAAATCGTAAAGTACTAATGTGTGTATTAGGGCTGGGCCGATAAACAATAAATCGAATCGCAATAAAATTGATGTTAATAACCATGATAAGCTATGGACTTTTTTAATGTATATTGATCTAAGAGCCAATAACACAGCAGAAATGTGCAACAATGGGAATCTAAAAGTGTGTTGATATTAGAGATATACCGATTTTTTGGCCACCCAAAATTTATCGACCGAAAACATGTTATGCCATTTAATAGACCCAATATTTTTTGTGGCTTCAGTCATTGTTGGGATACTCTTTTAAATTAAAAAAAATACATATCGTTATAGTTCAATATGGAAAATACTTATCGAGATTGCATTTTTGCCATATCGCTCAGCCCTAGTGTTTATTAATACTAGTATTGTTTTTGGATAGATTCATATCATATCTGTATTTAAACCATCCGTCCTCTCATCCCTTTATTCTTTCTTTTACATTCTGGATCATTTAAGCACTCACAAATCTACACAAATCATACACTAACACATCTTTTTGCTGCACATCATGTGTTGGTTGTTCCCTCATGAAATGCAGATCTAGTTCAAAACACCTCATGAGGAAATAGACTGGGGCAGCTGAGAAATCCTATTAGCCCTTACTCCCACTGGAACTGATCTCTACGAGAAATAGCTAAAAAATGGCTGTTACAAATTCTATTTTGAGCATATAACACTTCATGGTGGATACATATGTTTCTATATTGTATTTTTTAAGAAATACGCATAGATTTAACCCGACATAAAAGTAAACAGATACTAGCTAACCTGTCAAACATGACATGCTATTGTGCTATATGCATCATTTAATGTTTAAAATGTACCATAATACCTAAATGAAGATAATCTAGTGTTCATTTGTATGATCTGATTGAACTCGACATCCAATAAAATAAATATGAGATTAGCGAAGTGAGATTGTTAGCATGCTAACGTTATATTGAAATGCTAGCACACTAGCTTGTCGGTTAACGCAGAAAAACACGTCACCCCTAACAAAACATGATCTAATCATCAAAAATAAGTGATGTTTCATTATTTTAAAGTATTTATAATATGGCGACCCGAGTGAATCTTACCTATTTAGCACTCCTTTGTCGCCGTTAATCCCTGAAACAGTCACTTCAGATTCTACAGCGCAATAACGCGGTCTGGCCAATCATGGTGAAGAATAGATGACTGACAGGAATATACGCCAATGAGAGTTCGAAACGATTGACAGAAGGCGTTTCAAATATATTTTTTCTACACATTGTTATTTTTTGTACTTAAATAATCATCCGCATTTTACAGTTCTAACGCTAAATTATTACTAATAAATAATATGTGTAATGCAATGTAATGTAATGCAATTAATTTAATTTACCATATACCATTAACAGTGTCACATGCTAATGTTACAGAGTGTATAGAAATTAAAGGACAGGATGTAAAAATCTATTTGAAAATACATGCAGCATAAAGCCACGTTTTTAAAACTGTTTGCAAACTGTGAAATATTTTTTGTTGTTGCTTTTACACAAAATGCAACATTCATTTTCTTTTCAGCTTAGTCCCTTTATTAATCTGAGGTCGCCACAGCGGAATGAACCGCCAACTGCAACCTATCACTGAGAAACATCCATACACACTCATTCACACACATGCACTACGGACAATTTTAGCTCACCCAATTCATCTATAACGCAAGTTTTTGGACTTCTGGGGGAAACCGGAGCACCCAGAGGAAACCCATGCGAACACGGGGAGAACATGCAAACTCCACACAGAAACGGCAACTGACCCAGCCGAGGCCCAAACCAGCAACCTTCTTGCTGTGAGGCGATCGTGCTACCCACTGTGCAGCCCGAAAGCACAATTTAAAGAGTTAAAATCCTTATTAGGACTGATGCTGGTAAAAAAAAAAAAAATGTTAATACTTTAAGGACATTTTTAGCACATACAACACCTACGTGTATTTTTTTAAATCGACACACAAGGACTAAAGATGTAAAAATATCTTTACTGTAATATTGTATTTATTTTTGAGGCAATGTATGGCTGGGCTTTACAAATAAAGCACGTTCATACATTACAATAGTACAAAATACCTGTGCCTGTTGTAAAAATGTAAGCGCTGTTTAAATCAAATCATGATTTTCAAGGAAAATCAGGGTAATGCACGTTAACTACGTCTGTATATAATAACATATTGTTTTGGTTCTAATAATTTTCAAATATATCCATTCCCAAACCCTATAACCCTTACATAAAATAGAACATAATAGCTGTCGATCACTTCAGTCTAAAATGAAAAGTATTAAGAGAAACATAGCAATGTTTATAATAATAAACAAAAACAACACAAATAAATTAAATAAAACAAAAACAAAAATGAATACATTAAAAATAAATAAATAAATAAATACATTTAAAAAAAAATTATATTTACATACATATTTGTAGGGTATTACTTAATATGGTCAACATAATCAATAAAGGGTTGCTATATCTTATAGAATTGTTTTAAAGAGTACTCTTAAAGAGTATCTAATTTTTTCAAGGTAAACACAACATGTCACGAAATTACACCTTGTCTTGTGGATGTAGTACTGGCAATGCGGACGTGATGTATTAACCATTGCACGCGCTGCACGGCCAAATCATACCTGTCAACCCTCCCGTTTTTCCCGGGATTCTCCCGTATTTTACAGTTCTATCCCGCTGTCATCCCGTAAAGGTATTTTCCCGTATTTCTCCCGTATTTTTAATCTTTCTGAGAAGAGCCGATGCTCCCTTTATGCAACCCATACCGCCGAACCACCAGGGGCCGCTCTTGCTCTTAAATGTGAATCGGTTCTGTGCTTTCATTTTATTTATTCATGGAAACACTTTGATATAAACATAAAAACGGCGCGATTCATTTCCTTTTCATTACAGGCGCCATTGCCCCTATGCAATCCTCAAAACAGTCAGTTCATATAAAGATGCATGATTGTCAGCTAAGCTGATTCTATACGTACGCGATTTGATGCTGAGCTCAAGTGGACACTGGGTTTTGGGTGCGTGTTTGAACAGACATATACACATAATAATAACAATAACAATAATAATAATGGTGGTGGTATATTCCGCTGTGCCGACCCCTGATTAGTAAAGGGACAAAGCTAAAAAGAAAATAAATGAATGAATGAATAATAATAACATCTAGACATGTCGATCTTGTTGGGTTTTCTTTTAAACACAACAAATTTTGTCTTAAATGAGCATAAACAGTTAGGAAAACAGTCAAATGCTTTCAATATAGATCTGTGCAGTTTTAAAGTGACAGCGCTGTTATTTAATGTAATCAAACCAAAAAAATCTAAATGAGAGATTCATTCGCTGCTCTGTAATCAGAATGTTTAAATTATACAGTGAAGAAAAGATGAGATTTGATAACTTGATTCTATTTCTTTATAATAGTTAATAGTATTAATGAGCTGAACTGTTTGCTAATTTATTTGCAGCTTTTTCTAATGTATACTAATTATTATATCCTTTGTAAATAATAATAAAAACGTTTTACTGATCGTTTCAGAAGTTTATTTATAATGAAACAGCTCCAGATGACCATATTATTTATTTTTTTATTTTTTTGGGGGGTGGGGGGGGAGTATCCCTTATTTTCACATCCCAATGTTGACAGGTATGGGCCAAATACTACAGTGAATCAGTTTAGTTTAGTTTATAAATAGCCGATCTGATGACGAGCTAATTCAGGGCTACGGTCAGGCTATGAAAATAACACATATATTTAAAAACCCAAACACCTTATAAATGCTATTTACTTTCCTTATTTGAAAGAATATCATACATATCACAAGGTATTTTGCCAAAAAAAAAAAGACATGTAACCAAATTGAAGATTTTTTGGGCTAGAGATGGTTACACATAGCTGGACTAGATTGGGTCTATACTTCACCGAGAAAGTGGAACTACAGTTATTACTTGCAGGTACCTCATAACCGTTATTGACTTTGCTTACATGATGAAGTATCATACATATCATAAGCTTTATTTTACAAAAAACAACATTCAACCAAGTTTGAGGTTATTCGGGCTAAAATTGGGTTACACGTAGCCGGACTAGATCGGGACTATGCTTCACCTAGACGGTGAAATGACGGCTATTGCTTGCTGGGAAGACATCATCTCTCTGGTCCATTAAATGGAGGTGGGTGAAAGGGGATCTTTCCATTTAAGCAGAATTGCTCTGCACGCTAATAAAGAAAAGAAGGCAAGAATCTTACACTTTGACGCAGAGAAACTCTGTCCTCTGCGGCGATTCCAAATATTGCTACAAGTGGTTCAATAGCACAATAGAAAGGGTATTGAATATTGATCTCCAAAAGTTTTCTAATTTAGGGCAAATCCAGAATGTGTGCATTAAAGTACCTTCAGTGGCCTTGCATCTATTACACAAAGAGCTAACACCAGGAAACATCTGAGATCATTTAACTTTGAGCTCCATGTACTGTTTTAAACTGAAGAAGTTTGTGTCGAGCACAAACGGATGATGAGTGAATCTTACTGAGAACACCATTCCCAAGGTTCTTCTCCCTGGCTATGAGGGAAGATGTCGGATTTATCATCAAATTATAAATAATAGAAAGGGAACCCTTAACTAGTATGTTAAGTGTAAGGTGTCTAATGGATTACCAGGGGTTGGAAAATCTGGCAGAAGTGATTTAATAATAATTTCTTACTTGCAAGAATCTAAAAAAATCTGACTTGAGAGAAAATAATAACATATTTGATTGTAACTTTACCTTAATTTGATTGTAATCAAATAGACAAATAGATTGTAATCAAAATAATTTGATAGCATTTCTGTGTAGAGTTTGCATGTTCTCCCCGCGTGCGCATGTTTCCTCCGGGTGCTCCAGTTTCCCCCACAGTCCAAAGACATGCGGTACAGGTGAATTGGGTAAGCTAAATTGTCCGTAGGTATGAGTGTGAATGAGTGTGTATGGGTGTTTCCCAGAGATGGGTTGCAGCTGGAAGGGCATCCATTGCGTAAAACGTGCTGGATAAGTTGGCGGTTCATTCCGCTGTGGCGACCCCGGATTAATAAAGGGACTAAGCCGAAAAGAAAATGAATGAATGTAATGCAATAATGTGCACCTTTGTAAAGCTGCTTTAAAACAAGACTTTTTGTAAAAAGCACAATACAAATAAACTTGAATTGAATTAAAGTAAAAGAAGTAGAAACCCCAAATCAATGAGAAGCCTTTTAGTCATTACTTGGCCACTGTGTTCATCTGAGAATATTCATCTTCTCACACATGCAGAAATCTGATCCAGGGTTTACAACCAGACTGTTAAACATATCTGTGTGACTAGACAAGATCAACACACTCACTCAAGCAGTCTTTTTTTATTCCTCTTATCACGGTAACTCTGTTAAGATCCTTTACACTTGAATGTGTCATAAATCACGCAATCTGTGACAGAAACGTGTTGTTTTTATACTCGATTTAACAAAAACAAAATGTACTGCAAACTATTTTTTCAATTTCACATAAAAGAGTCAACATTCTCTGAAATACAGTCTTTTCAATGTTCATAAGTTACTGTGGTGAAAGCTCATTCATTAATTTCCCTTCGGCTTAATCCCTTATTTATCAGGGGTCGCCACAGCAGAATGAACCGCCAACTTATCCAGCATATGATTTACACGGCGGATACCCTTCTGGCTGCAACCCAGTACTGGGAAACACCCATACATTCTCACATTCATACTCATACACTAAGGCCAATTTTAGTTTATTCAATTGACCTATAGCGCATGTCTTTGGACTGTTGGGGGAAACCGGAGCACCCGGAGGAAACTCAAGCCAACATGGGGAGAACATGCAAACTCCACACAGAAACGCCAACAGACCCAGCTGGGATGCGAAACCGTGACCTTCTTGCTGTGAGGCGATAGTGCTAACCACTGAGCCACCGTGCCGCCCCCCGAGTGCCACTTTGGTCAAGTTTATTCTTGTTTTGGTGGCAGAGTCCAGGGCACTGCTCATGCCTTGTGATCTGAACTGAACGTAATCTCTGAAACTGAACTGACACTGTTTCAATTCACTATATTCTTCCATGTGAAGCTGCTTTGACACAATCTACATTGTATAAGCGCTATACAAATAAAGATGAATTGAACTGAATTGAATTGATTTACGTGTTTCTTGTTTTTGTTCTGAATGTGCGTTCTCATCTTGTCTGTTGTTTGTTCGCAGCTTGCTGTTTCGTTCTCAGCGCTTCAGTAAAGTTGGTTTCTGATTCAGTTGGAGAAATAAGTATTGAACACGTCACCATTTTTCTCAGAAAACATATTTCTAAAGTTGCTGTTGACTTGGAATTTTCACCAGATGTTGGTAACAACCAAAGAAATCCATATATGCAAAGAAAACAAAACTAATTCGTTTTGTGTAATAAAATAAATGTGTAATAAAATGAAATTACATTGGGAAAAAGTATTGAGCACATTTAGAAAGGGAGGTGTAGAAAAGCAGTGAAAGCCCAGAGAGCAGCTGAAATCTCTCAGTAGTTCTTCAGCAACTCTCTGCCCTTCCTCATGAATATCAGCTGCTTCAGTCCAACATCTACATTAGCAGGATGATAAAGATGAAACCTGTTTGGACATTTCAGCAAGACAATGATCCAAAACACAGCAGAGGAAACTCTCAAGTGCTTTCAGAGGAAAAAAATTAATTAAAAAAATCAAGCTGTAGAATGGCCCAGCCAACCACCTGACTTCAATCCAATAGAAAATAAAGCTCAGATTTGATAGACGAGACCCACAGAACCATCAAGACTCTGTTGAAGTTTGTAAGAATTACACCTGAGCAATGCATGTGACTTCATTTTCTATATGAGAGGCATCTTTAAGCCTTTTATATAAAGTATTAAATACATTTCAGTAGTTCAGCACTTTCTCATAGTGTCATTTCATTGTTATTACGCAGAACTCATTATTCATTTTTATTTTGTTTTAATTTTTATATATGTATTGTTTGGGTTTTTACCAAAATCTGATTCAATTCCACGTCAATAGCTTCTTTAGAAATATTATTCCCAGGAAAAACCATGACATGTTCAATACTTATTTCCCCAACTGTTAGGTGTACCTTAATCTTGTGCTCAAGTCTCGTGTTGTCGTTGTATGTAGCACGTGGCTTGTGTAAACATGCGTCCGCGTGCTGTTTTGTGTGAACATGCGGGTAATGAGTGCTCTCATTGGCTGCGGTCCTGTTTAATGTACATGTCGTCTGTTTGTGTCATGTGCTCTCGCCTCTTGTCTAGTCCCTCACATCTTGATATCCTATTAGTTAATTATGTTTACCTGTTTATTTGCTGATTTTTCAACTTTTAGGTCTTTATATACTGTCCTCTACCAGTTCATCATTGTTCCTTATCGTCATTCCTTATCCAGTGTCCAGTCTAGTCTAGTCTTGTCCAGCCCTGCTCTCCCTGCCAACCCAGTCAAGTTTGTTTTAGTTAATGCTCCCCCTCCCTTCGTTTTTGTTGCTTTTTATTTTATTATTAAAAAAAACAAAAAAAACAATCTTCTCTTCAGCAATTGATTCAATTCACCTTTATTTGTATAGCACTTTTACAATGTTGATTGTGTCAAAGCAGCTTCACATAGAAGTTCTAGTAAATTGAAACAGTTTCAGTTCAGCTTTCAGTGTTTAAGTTCAGTTCAGTTCAGTTTGGTTTAATAATCACTACTGAGAGTCCAAACACTGAAGAGCAATTCCAGCGATGCGCAGCTCTACAGACCCCGAACCATGCAAGCCAGTGGCGAGGAAAACACGACCATTTCTCCTATGGCCAAAACGTCTTGTGCAGAGCTGCGGTCTAGGCGCCGGAGGCTGGACAATGCTGGACCTAAGCGAAGACTCATCTGTCTCTGGAGCGCCTGTCAGGATTGGGGTTAGAACCCGGGTGTCTGGCGTGAACAGTGACTCAAAGTAAGCACTGAGCTACTGACTACTTAAATACAAGAAACTAAACAAGGCACATGTGAAATCAATGACAATGATTACGGATACAAAGAGGAAAATGATGGAATGACATCTAGTGGACAATAAGGGACATTACAAGAAAACCTAAAATAACAAAAGGGCAACACCCCGACAGCGTCACAGGAATCAGTCATGTTTTCCACTCTTCCAGGACCACCACAGCAGCTGCTCAGGATACGGCCTGGTGCAGGATTAAAAAACCTTGGGATCATCTCGTCGCTGGTTGAGTTGATTTAAGTCCTCACCCAAATCCTGACACTTGAGTGTGAGTAAATGATAGTAGAATTTTGGGGGTGAACTATCCCTTTAAGACCCACCCCTCAAGAAGCTACACTACGAGCCCTGAAAGTTGTTACTTCATTCTCTTTTTTCATTCAGAGTCTTCTGTTCTCTTCTCCTGAAAAAAGATGCATCTGCAAATCTCAGTTTGTCTTCTGTTTGTTCTTTTCACTGCAGGTACGAAGATAATAGTGTCTTCAATAGAAATAGGGTCTGTAATGTAATTGGGTTAATATACAGTAGATCATGTCTCTCTCTCTGTTTCATCACTAAAGGACACTCGATCAGCTGTTATGTGTGCAGAAGTTTGAACAATCCGTGTGTGAATAGAAATGTAGAATGTCCCAGAACCTTTTCCAAGTGCTGGAGTTTCACAACGCTGCATTATTTGGGTGAGTTTAATATGATTTATTCAACAATTATAGTTATAGTTCCACTTGCATTATTTACACTGCTTACATTATTTACAGTTGCATTATTTGCATTTATTTGCATAATTTACAAATGCAACTCCAGAATATTTTAGATGTATGGTATTAAATTGGTCATTTTTATTTAACTTTTTTTTATTTTGCTTTGCAGACATACAATATTTTTGATAGTTTGTTTGTTTCTAACACCACTAAAAACTTTGAACAGATCTTCCCTCATGTTTTTAGATAACACAACTATCACATCCAAAGGAAAAGAGTGTGCTGTAAACTGTCAAAATGGCTCCTCCAACACTGGAACAACAATCACTTATTCTGCTTGCTGTGACACTGACCTCTGTAATGCTGGAGACACTCCAGGTATTTCACGTATAAACTTCTTTCACACAACCACTGTTTAAACAGAACATTTACTGTTAGTTTCCTCACTCTCAGGCCAGATGTAGGCCAATATGTAGGTTATTGTCTTCAGTAAAGTATTTATTTATTAGGGGAGAGCAGGGACGAAAGTAAAAAAGTGATATTATGGAAGCCCTGATAACATTTGCTTCAGGCTATAACAGCACATTCAACATGCAACCCTTGATGGAGCTGCCAAATATCAGCTGATTTGGGGACCACGTCCCATGGTTAGGTCCAAATTTCAGTTTTTAAGTGCAAAAAGTTAATTATTGTAGCATTTTTTCCCCTTATTACAAGTTGTGTTTCTCTTTTCATGTGTCACACTGATGATCAATCTACAGGTTATTTAGTGTAATAACACATCCTTAAGTTTGCAATGTTTCAGTTTATTCACATCAGCAAGGTGTGAATAATCTCGGGAAGTGGTGTGACAAAACTGTGTTCGGGTCCACAACGTCTGATGTATGTACAAACCCTGTAGTTATACATAATTTAAACATAAGACAGGTAGCCAAATATAAGTGTTTGGGTGTAATAATCAGGGTTTTTGCCGATTTCACAAGTCAAATTTAAAGAGCCCTTATTATGGGTTTTTGAAAATGACCTTTCATGTAGTGTGTTACACAGCTCTAAGTGAAGTGAAATATCCAGCTAAGGCTTAAATCTGAAAGTGGACAGTGTTTAAAACTATTGATTCTTCTTACCCTTTCACTGTTATGCCTATTATTTTTTTCTTGTCAGTGTGTACATTTTAAAACAACTAATACATACACATTTATTGGTAATTTAATTTACAATGAGTAGCACTTATAAATCTAGCATAAGAATACGCACTTGGAATGTTAAGGGAGTCAATAATGTTGTTAAACGGAAGAAGATCCTAAATATTTTGAAAAGGGATAAAATTAATATTGCGTTATTACAAGAAACACATTTAAATGGCCTTGAACATCAGAAATTTGGAAGAGACTGGGTGGACCAACTTTATTACTCATCCTTTTCATCCAAAAAGCGTGGTGTAATAATATTGATTCACAAAAATTTACCATTCAAATTACAAACGAGCTATTCTGATAAAGATGGTAGAATAGTTATAATAAAGGGCTTGTTATATGGAGAGGAGGTTGTGATAGCAAACATATATGCTCCAAATTTACATGATGAAGATTTCTTTGCCCAGGTATATAATAAAATAGCTTACTTTGACTGCAACAATGTAATTCTGGGGGGAGATTTTAATTGTTATCTTAATCCAGATATGGACAAATCACCGGCAGCTGCCATGGCTCCTAAAACTACTAATATTATTAAAACTTCATGTCAGGAGCTAGGTCTCATTGACGTATGGAGATTCTTAAACCCCACTGTTAAGGCTTACACATTTTATTCCTACCCCCATCAAACCGCCTCACGTATCGATTATATATTCTTTTCAAATCAGATGATAAGCTTGGCTGAGAAATCTGATATAGGCCCGACAACTCTATCAGATCATGCACCAGTAACAGTTAATATGTCGCCACCGCGAACTAATTATCAATCATGGATATGGAAACTTAACCCTTTCCATCTCCTAGATGAGAAATTTGTTGAATATTTAAAAGTGCAGACAAAGTTGTATTTTCAAAGTAACGATACAAACGGAACGGACCCTAGAACATTATGGGAAGCTTACAAGGCTTTTTTGAGAGGAATGATAATCGCTTACACAAGTAAGAAGAAAAAGGAACTACTATTTGAGGAAATGAAACTAGTAAAGAAAATTAACACAATAGAAAAAGAGTTTCATTCCTCAAAATCAGCTCAACTGAAATTAAAACTGCAATAAACTCTTTACAATCAGGAAAATCACCAGGGCCTGATGGGTACCCAGTGGAATTTTTTAAGATCATGAATGATAAAATAAACCTATACCTCTTGAAAGCTATCAATACCTCTTTTCATGAATCCAAACTCCCTAATTATATGAATATGGCTGATATTATTGTAATACACAAAAAAGAAAAGGATCCAGAGGAATGCAGCTCTTACAGACCAATCAGTTTGCTAAATGTAGACATAAAGGTGCTTGCAAAAATTTTGGCTAAACGCCTCGAGCAAGTAATCCCAGACATCATAGACCCAGATCAGACTGGGTTTATAAAAGGTCGCCACTCTTACTGCAATACTAGAAGATTATTTAATATAATATGCCACCTTGATTGTAATCTTATACCTGGAATCTTAGTAGCGATGGATGCTGAAAAAGCATTCGATAGGGTGGAGTGGAGATATATGTTTGATGTTATTGTCTAGATTTGGTATTGGCGAAAGATTTATAAAATGGGTCAGATTGCTCTATACATCACCTAAAGCTGCCGTATTAACTAATGGTGTTCTTTCTGACTCGTTTACACTTCATAGGGGGACCCGTCAGGGTTGCCCCTTGTCCCCACTATTGTTTGCTATAGCGATCGAACCTCTGGCAATTTACATTCGAAACAATCCAAATATTTATGGTGTAACTATTGGCAATAGACAACAAAAGATACTGCTTTACGCAGATGATATTTTGTTAACTATAACTAACCCACAAAGATCATTACCTGAATTAACTGATTTGATTAAGCAATTTGGAGTTATATCCGGATATAAAGTTAATTTTCATAAATCAGAAATAATGCCGTTAGGATCATCAGACGTATCAGAGCCCAATTTTATCAAACCATTCAAATGGTCCCCTAGGGGTATCACATATTTGGGTATCCGTATTACACCCAAACTTTCACATCTTTATGATGCCAATATTAAAACATCAATATTGCGTATCAAGGAAGACCTCACAAGATGGTCAAAACTCCCAGTTTCTTTCTCAGGAAGAATAAACCTTATAAAAATGATAATATTCCCAAAAATTTTATACCCACTATCCATGACTTTTTCATCCCTGACAAATGCTGATATAAAAGATCTCAATAGTTCTATGTCTAAATTTATTTGGGCTAGTAAGCGACCAAAAGTAAAACTACAAACTTTACAACTGCCCACTGATAAAGGGGGATGGTCTCTACCAAATTTTAAATATTATATATGGGCAATACAGGCTAGGATCATTCTAGACTGGGTACATAAATCTAAAGATGCTCTGTGGGTAGATATCGAACAAGAGTTTTGTAACCCAGTTTCTTTGATTAACTTACTTGACCAGAAAACCCAAATTCCTGACAAGGTAAAAGAAAACCCACTTATTATTAGAATTATCAAAATATGGTCGCAGCTCAGAAGATCGCTTAAGTACAATCTGAACTTGCCTATTCTATCCACACTGACTAGTAATACAAATTTTTACCATATTTATATGGGCTCTCAATTTGGTAGCTGGATTAATTTGGGAATATACAGGATACATGATCTCTTCCATAAGGATGTTTTTATGTCATTCGAGGAGTTAAATTTAAAGCACAATATCCCTAAAAATGATTTCTTTAAATATTTGCAGATAAGGCATTTCGTTCATACTAGACACGGCAGCCTTACCTTGAATAGCTCTGATTTCTTTTTGGATAGATTCTTTCTCAAGAATACTGAAGTTAAGCACTTTATATCCAAATTTTACTCCATGATAAACCAGTATAAAGCAGACAATCTGATCTCATTGCAGAAGACATGGAGTAAGAACCTAAAATGCACCATTGATGAAAACATGTGGGATGATATTATCAGACTACCCTTGAATATTTCAGTCTGCAACAGATTTAAAGAAATGCAATTTAATATTGACCATAGAGCTTACATATCCCCAAATAAATATAGTAAAATAAATAAGACCGTTTCACCTGTGTCCAAAATGCAATAATAGTACCGGCACGTTCTTTCATTGTCTTTGGGAATGTCCTTTGATTGCTGATTTTTGGAATGACATTTGTGACAAACTGTCCATAATACATAAACAGAAGGTTACGGCCTCCCCATTAATGTGCTTACTAGGTGTTCTGCCCCCCCTTTTGCTGGAACATTCAGATGTTTTACAACCTCTACTGATGCTGGGGAGGAAATTAATTATGAACAAATGGGTCGGGACAGAACCCCCTCTAGTCAAGGACTGGATAATCCTGATTAAAGAAACCATAATTATGGAAAAGATTGGACATATATTAAAAGGAAAATCCAAGTCATTTCAGAAGCTGTGGGAAACTCCTTTGACCTGTCTTGGCATTGATTATAAGTCTACTGTTTATCCTTAATTGTGCACACTGAGATACTGTAATATTGTTTTGAATTAGACCACACTGCTGTGTTGTTTTTATTTATTTATTTTAATTTTTTATTTATTTATTTTATTATAATGTTTTTTTTTCTTCTTCTATTTTTTTTACCTTAAAATACTGTATACTGTTATGTTCTACTCATTGCTGTGTAAACAATTCATTCTGAAAAATGCAATAAAAAAAATAAATAAATAAAAAAAAACTATTGATTCATCTAAAAAAAGAGTTGACTCATAGTGGTTTAAATGAATCGTCTTGATAACGAGTCTTTAGCCGTTTCGGAGTGACGTGGATACGAAACATAATGGTTGCGCGCGCAGACCCGGGAAAATTTAAACCTGTGGCCCCGCCCACTAACACAGCAGCAAAGACAAACAGATCCTGAAGTCATGAGTCATGAAGACGCTGTGCTTACCTGGATATTATTGGAAGTGTGAGGGAAAGGAGTGGCTCAGAAATCTGCACACTTACAATGGGCGATTTATCAGCCATTTGTTAAAGTAAGGATCAGAAAAGACTACTGATGTATGAGACTTTGACAGAGCTGGACAGGAACACAGCTCATGGATTAGTTTCTTCCTCCATTTTGTAATGGTCAGACAATACACCAGGGGTGCGGGCAAAATAAGGACAGTTTATTAGGCACAAAGTCAAACAAAGGCAGGCTCCTGCACGCTGGGCTTCGGGCTGGTGCGCAGCACTGGAAAGGCTTACGAAGGCTCAGGGTGAGCGCGATGGGAGCCCGCAGGGATAGCTTGTCAGAGGACAGAGGAGGAGCGCTGGTGAGCGCTTCAACCCCCCGGCTGGGTATGTGATTGTTGGGCAAAGCAGAGTACGGGTAAGCCCTGAGAACATATAACACTTCACGCAAGAGGTGCCACAGCAATGATTGCAAATAGAAATGATCTACATGTTTTGTTACTTGTAACCGCTTGTACTGCATCAGGTTAACTCTTTATATTCTCATATCGCGTCTAATGCCACGTTGAAAACGCGACGCGTGCTGCTTTGTTTACGGATTTAAATGCGTTTGTGAGCTGCCGTTTGTCGTTGCTATGGCCACCGTTAGCTGATCCTACACATGTGCAGCAGTCAAGGTTCAGAAGAGTTTAGCTTTTGCTGCTGTGTGGATTAATACTGAATGTGTGTCATACTCAAGAATAGAGCAATATGCTGGTGTTTAACTGCGCTGCTTTCGGTGCTGAGGTGTCTGAATAACACTGCTGAGAACCGGGTACTGTTTACTGTGGTGTTAGTAGGTTTACTATGAAGCGTCTTTCGGGCGTCTGCTGCGATCGGATCCTATAACAATGTTGGCGACCCGGGGGCTTGATAAACTCCGCTGGGCATTTTACTGTATCGCGCTGAACGCTGTCGACCAATCGCAACAAGCTGTCATTGGTCCAATCAGCGCAGATTAGCTTCGCGCTAAGGAGGGGTTTAGGAGCAAATGAAAACGATTCATATAGGAGTCGCTGGGATAATTAGGGAAAAATAAATTCATATTATAAGACCATGAAAGTGTTTTTTGATCTTGCATGCATATCAGTATGTTGTTGGAGACCCATAAAACCGAAATATGACCCTTTTTAATGTATAATAGAGGCTTTTTAAGACCATTATGAATGAAATTTCAGACTTTCACAGGGCAAAACCAGATTTTTTGTAATGGCCAGTGGAAATATTTTTATTGAGTGGAAAAGTTTTATTAGCATAACTTTTCATTAAAAAATACAAGTTTTAAAAAATATAATAAACTAAATTTATGCACAACATACATTTATGCATATTTATGTATTTATATGTATAACACGCATTATCTATTTTATTTTCATTATCAATTTTTTCTCTCTCTTTCTTTTAATGTTGAATTAATAATGATTGTTGAGCTGGCCTTGTGTTCAATATATTATTTTCGTATTGTTTAGATATTTCATATGAGACTCCAGAGGCGCCTGATCTCTGTTACCCTGATGAAGGCAAGTGTTTGCCGAAGCACATAGGCTCAGTTCTAAGAATTGCCATGTCAATAAAGGCTTTTTAATATTTCTTCCATATTTCTCAAGTGCCTTGGACTTACTTTTGCTGATAATTAAGACCTGTGGAAAAGTATTTAAGACCTACAACAGCATATTTTGGTGATTTTAAGACTTTTTAAGGCCTAAACTTTAGTTTTTGACTTTTTAAGACCCCTCAGACACCCTGAATAATAGACAACAAGGTTTCATGGAAAGATCATATTTATAGTGTGTGTAACAAGACTAACTTAGAATCTATTTTTCGTGTTGTTTTAGATCTTTGGAGCGTCGAAAAACATTCTTCAACATTTTTTTTTATGTCTGTACTTATATGTGTTCTGCTGTATTGTAATTCTGTATGGTATATGAGTCTGTCTGTGAGTCTAAAAACAAATTTGATGAACCAGATTAAAATCTGTTCAAAGATATACTGAAAAAAAGATTCAAAGATGATTCCTTGGATTTACTAATGGTATCACTTTATTTTGATGGTCCCTTTAATGCATTTTGTTAAATTTAGGTTACATTGCATCTACATGCCAACTAATTCTCAATAGATTATAAGTAGGTTGGGGTTTGTGTAAATTGACATGTATTGCAAAGTTTCTTATAGTCAGTTAAATGTCTGTTGAAGGAGCAGTGTCAGCAGATATTGAGCAGACTAATACTCAAATGAGAAGTAATTGGCAGGTAGTTTTAGTCAACAAAATGTCCTTATTGCACATTTTGTTGACTAAAACTACCTGCCAATTACTTCTCATTTCACTTCACCATCAAAATAAAGTCTTACCTTGCTAATTTTTTAAGTTAAGTGGTTATAAACAAATTATTTGAGCTGAAATTAAACCAACAAATTAAGTTGAACATTACTAAATTTAATTAAATTAAATTCAACACATAAATTGTTTGCAAAACATTTGCAGACATCATTTTTTTCAGTGTAGGAAAGCCTCTTGAGAAATATTATGACCTCACAAGGCTGGCAAGGAACATCATTTCAAACTCTAGTCATGTGTTGAACCGTGAATTTATACCATTAAAGTCTAACAGTTGATTTATTAAGTTTTAATAAAGTGTAATTAAAAACATCATTTGTACATCAGGCTGTCTTGGAGCTGAATCAGGTCGGTGTAAAATATTTTACATTTTTTTCTATGTCTTTGTCTCTTTTGGAGTATTTATCATGCTGTTATGCAAGACAAAATGTCAGATGCAAGTCTAATAAAGTGTTGTATTATTATTGTTTGTATTATTATTGTATTATTATTTTCAGTTTAAAAGGAAATTAGATGGCAAGAGTTCCTGTGCATGGGAACGAAAGTAACACTGTTATTTATGTCCCACTGCTAACAGACAAACCTGACTTTTCACTTCCACATTAGAGTTTTCAGTGTTTGGATTCAGATGTTTTATAAAACTAGTGCATATTGCCAATAATAAATAAAAATATTTCAAAATTGTAGAAAATGTTAAGATTTTGCATTGTTGGATTGCTTTTGATGGAGCTGAAATTTAAAATGAAAATGCAGTTTAATATTTTTTGCAAAAATAAAGGACAAAATAAGTTTGCAGTGAACATTAACAAGGTCACAGTTAGATATATTTAAAATTAACAAGATTAAGCCAGTAAATCTAGCAAATACTGTTGTTGTTTTTGACCCAACCATGTGTTACTTTCGTTCTGCTTAGTACAATGTGCAACTTTTGTTTAAAGTGAAGTTATTTTGGAGTTGTCAGCTTGAGTGAGTAAGCACAGCAAAAATATATTTATGCTAAAAACATCATCTTTCAGGTTTTATGAAATACTTTCGTCCCCGCTCTTTATCTATATATGTTTTATATTATGCAAGTTGCATCTTATGTATCTATTTTTTTCCATGTCCTTCAGTAAATCAAAAAATATTTGGAAAGATTCTGCTCTCTTTGTTATAAAACAATTGCATCATAAGACCTCATTTTATCTTTAAAAACCATGTGTTCATTTTATTTTGCCTGTATGCTTTTTCAAAATTTTCTAATTTTAAAGTGAATTTTCAATGATTGACACCACAGTGTTTTGCTGATAAAATTCATTCATTCATTCATTTTCTTTTCGGCTTAATCCCTTTATTAATCCGGGGTCACCACAGTGGAGTGAACAGCCAACTTATCCAGCACATGTTTTAAGCAGCGGATGCCCTTCCAGCTGCAACCCATCTCTAGGAAACATCCATACACACTCATACACTACGGACAATTTAGCCAATTTACCTGTACTGCATGTCTTTGGACTGTGGGGGAAACCGGAGCACCCGGAGGAGACCCACGTGAACGCCGGGAGAACATGCAAACTCCACACAGAAACGCCAACTGACCCAGCCGGGGCTCGAACCAGCGACCTTCTGATAAAATTTAGAAAGTAATTTTTTGAGGTTGACACTGTTTCTGACTGTTTCTGCATGATTAAATGTTAAAATCTTAATTTGAAAGGATTGCAGTTTGTCACTTAATCATTTTTTTAAGTCAAAATAATATTTATTTTAGCACACAATGTTAGTC
The DNA here is from genome assembly GCA_903798195.1 of Danio kyathit. Taxonomy (NCBI): domain Eukaryota; kingdom Metazoa; phylum Chordata; class Actinopteri; order Cypriniformes; family Danionidae; genus Danio; species Danio kyathit. The sequence goes on from LR812539.1 coordinate 8,904,315, forward strand.
TTAACGTCTGCATGAACTGGAAACTTTGACAAACGGAAACAATTTAAATGAGAAAACAGTGGGCGTGGCTTGTTACTTCTACTGCGAGCTGATTGGATGTAGTCAAGTACGCATTTCATTCAGAAAGATCTGGAAAAGGGTTTGGGGAGAGTCATTACAACTGACAGACTCCTCCTGATCACCATTTCTGTTTGTTGTCAAGACTGACAGTTGGAGGGGTTTAGTATGGGGAGTGGTTTAGTATGTTAGCCCCGCCCAATACCTCAGACAGACCTAGGGGCGGACTGGCCATCTGGCAGACCGGGCAGTTTCCCGGTGGGCCGACGTACTTTCTGGGCCGGGCTGGTTTTCGTGAAAACCATGACTGACAACCCTCCCCCCCACCCCCTACTTTTCGTGAAAACCGGGACTGTCACTGGTGATTAACTGCCAGGGCTGAAATTTGGTCCCAGTCCACCCCTGGACAGACCTAATCTGAGAATTTAACTGAAAATAAACAGGAAGTGCTTTTTTAGATTTCAATGAAAGATTACAAGGACAAACTATTTTGCTTTTTCTTAATGACATGCACAGATGATTTGTTTACCACAAAACTATAATGTGAGCTAACAACATCAATTTGGTTAGTTTAATTTGTACTTTAATTAAAATCTGACCATTTGCTTCTGCTCTGGAATGTCAGATCTTCTCTGATGATGTCAGTTTGACGAATTGACTGAAATATGCTTAGCCACGCCCCTCCAACTGCTAGCGAAACAAGAGGAGGAGCTCAAAAATAAAACCCCACTCCTACTCCATATTCTGTTTCAGCCAGAAATAAGTTATCAAACTGAAATAAAACATTTAAGAGATTCTTCAGAAATGCTGATTCATCAAGTAATGAAATGTGAACTGAATCATTAATTTTTTTTTTTAAATATGAATTAAACAAATTATAATAATACATTTCTTTCGATAGATATATGCAAAAATAAATAAATAAGTAAATGACTATTTATTCAGAATCTTGATATAAAAATGAAAAGAATTGTGCCGTTCAGCAAACATTTTACTTCCAAAAATTAAATTAAGTAAATTAAAAGTAAAAATAAAAATAAATAAATAATAATAATGAAAATAAAAATAGTAAATAAAATGAATAATAATAATAAATAAATAAAAAATTGAAAGTAAAAATAAAATGTAAAAAAAAGAAAAAAAATTTAATTAAATATTAATAAATAAAATAAAAAATAACAAATAAAATAAAAAATTATAATAAATAAAAATGTAATTAAAAAGTAAAAATAAAAAATGTAAAAAATAAATTAAAAATTAAAAAACAGTCAAAAAATAAAATAAAGAATCAGGGTGCAGCTTATCAGTTGTGAAGTTGTGAATCAGTTGCGAAATGGGGCAGATAAATGAGTGTTATGTCTTTAGTATCTTATATATTGTACGCAAAATATATTTAAATAATCCTCTTATTTTGTAGACCCAAGAACGATTGCTGCCAATGGACTGAAATGTTACTCTTGTGACGAAAAGAGCTGCACAAACATAGTGAACTGCACAGGGAACGAAGACCACTGCAAAACTATAACACAGAGGAATGCAAAAGGTTCAATTCACTACTCTAATATTGTCTCTCAGTCATTCATTTGAAACATTTAATACAGATCACGTTTGCCAACTTGCTGTATATTAAATCAACCTTTTTTTTCAATGTTTTATCAGGTGTTTCCGGCGAGCTGATGGTGCAAAAAGGATGTGCCAGCAAATCTATTTGTGATGCCTTATTAGCCACTAGTGTTCAGGACATCTCCTGTTGTTCGGGGGATCTCTGTAACAAAGCTAAAAGTGTCACTCAGAGCTTCATAATCCTCTGTTTTCCTCTGATCGCCTTTATTCTGATGCTCTGAAGACACATTCAGTTTCTACAGCTGTAGCAATACACATAATTGAAAAGGGGTTTTTTTTTAGCTGCTTTTGGTGTACTAAAATACAATATGACACAATGCTAATTTTAAATTTTGAGTCATCTGTACCTTTAAGAAATCACAAACAGGTAAAAATTTGTAACCGGTAAACAAATGTATACAATATAAACAACATGTACACTTGATGATTATTAGCCCTCCCATGATTGAAAATAAAATCTATATATTTCCCACATGATGTTTAACAAAGCAATGCATTTTTTCACAGTATTTCCTATAATATTTACTATAAAGATTACTTATTTGTTTTATTTCGGTTATAATAAACGCTGTTTTAAATTTTTTTTAAAACATTTTAAAGTCAATATTATTAGCCCCCTTAAGGGCTTGTTATACAGTGCCTTGCCTAATTATGCTAATTACCCTAGTTAAGCCTTTAAATGTCACTTAAAGCTGAATGCTAGTATCTTGAAAAATATCTAGTCAAATATAATTTACTGTCATCATGGTAAATATAAAATAAAACGTTATTAGGTATTAGTTATTAAAACTATTATGTTTAGAAATTTGTTGAAAAAAATCTTCTTACCAGTAAAAAGAAATTGTTGGGGGGGATGGGGGGGAGAAATTGAGGAGGGCTAATAATTCTGACTTTAACATCTTAAGCTGCTCGCGTAAATTTGTAACAGAAAAAAATACACTCTATCAGTCAAAATTATAGTTTAAAATAATTTTTTTAACAATTATTATAGTTAATATATTGTAAGGTAAAAGTTTGATCATTTTTTACTTTGATGAGAAATTTGATCTATAAGTTCATCTGTCGATTGGAGAATTCTCAGAATAGTATTTTAATGTTGTTGATAAATCCTAGGCTTGCTGAGGTGCGTTTTCAGTCACCTTTGATGAAAAATTGGCAGAAATGTCTTTTTAAAGGTACAAGATAAAGTTAGAACTATTAGCCCCCTTGATTTTTTTTATTTTTTTTTTCTCAAACGATGCTTAACAGAGCAAAGAAATTTTCACAGTATGTCTGATAATATTTTTTCTTTCTGAAGAAAGTCTTATTGGTCCCACTTTATATTGTGTCGCTTATACCTGTGAACTTACATGGTAATTAGATGTGTAAGTAGTATGTAACTACAGTGTATGCACACACGTTTACATAGTATTTACTTTTGTGTTACTGGTGTAACTACACTCATGTAACAACCCACTGAATAGTATGTGTAAGTACAAATGTGTAACAGGACATTGGTAACAACACTAGGAAAGTACACATCTGTAACAAGAATTATGTAAGTGCATTGTGTAACAACAATATGTACTTGCAGATGTTTTCCCACTTCCACACCTGTTTGCAGATCATGCACTTGTGAACACTGTATGGCTGCATTAGAAGGTTTCACCTTGTGATACCAGTGTACTTACATGGTAACTCCACAGGAACTGTCCACTTAATATAAAGTGTAAAATGGTCACAAATTACTGTGTAACTTGTAGAAATATCTTCTATGCAACACTTTAATAACAGTGTAGTTACATGGTAACTCCACAGGAACAGTCCACAATATAAAGTTTAAAATAAAATTCATTTTTGTTTCGGCCTAGTCCTTTTATTAATCTGGGGTCGCCACAGCGGAATGAACCGCCAACTTATCCAGCATATGTTTTACACAGTGAATGCCCTTCCAGCTGCAACCCCTCTAAGCCGAAAAGAAAATGAATGAATGTATGAACAGTAATTTGTGACCATTTTTCACTTTTGTATTGAGTGGATCCTGTGGATTTACCATGCAAGTACACTTGTATCACAAGGTGAAACCTTCTAATGCAGCATTAGTTCTGCCATACAGTGTTCACAAGTGCATGCTCTGCAAACAGGTGTGGAAGTGGGAAAACATCTGCAAGTACATATTGTTGTTACACAATGCACTTACATAATTCTTGTTACAGATGTGTACTTTCCTAGTGTTGTTACCAATGTCCTGTTACACATTTGTACTTACACATACTATTCAGTGGGTTGTTACATGAGTGTAGTTACACCAGTATACACAAGTAAATACTCTGTACCAGTGTGTACATACACTGTAGTTACATACTACTTACACATCTAATTACCATGTAAGTTCACAGGTATAAGCGACAATATAAAGTGGGACCGTATTATTTGTTTTATTTTGACTAGAATAAAAGCAGTTTTAAATTTTTAAACACCATTTTAAGGTCAAAATTATTAGCCCCTTTAAGCTACATTTTTTTGATAGTCTACAGAACAAGGGGGGCTAATAGTTCTGACTTCAACTGTATATTGTGTGGTTTGTATTGATTTTTTCTGTCTTTTGTACTATTGGACCAAGTGTCTGGAATAAAGCGAATAAATCATGTTCCATGAAGACATTTTGTTTCCTACTGTAAATATATGCAAACTTCATTTTTTATAACTTTTTCTAAATGTTTTATAACATTTTTTTTTTTACTGATTTTTAAACAGTTGTATTCATTCATTCATTTTCCTTCGTCTTAGTCCCTTTATTCATCAGGGGTCGCCACAGCGGAATGAACCGCCAACTTATCCAGTATATGTTTTACACAGCGGATGCCCTTCCAGCTGCAACCCAGTACTGGGAAACATCCATACACACTCATTCACACACACACACTCACACACACACACACACACACACACACACACACACACACACACACACACACACACACACACACACACACACACACACACACACACACACACTCCAGCCAATTTAGTTTATTCAATTCAGCTATAGCGCATGTGTTTGGACCATAGACTGTAAAAGATATGGTCGTAGTATCCGTGACGTCACCCATAGGTTTCTGAACACTGCAAAAGAAGCCACAAGTAGGCGCGGCCAACCGTCGCCATTTTGTTAGCGCGTCATCGCACCGAACGCGGCTTACCAAATAAGGGCAAAGAGGCGGAGAGTGAGCAGAGCTACAGATGCATGCTTGATTCTCAGCCTTTAGCTTAGACCTGGATTAAAACAGATTTATTACTTTGGGAGAACGCTTAATACTTCATTACCTGTGACTCGTTTGTGTTCTGACCACATGTGCTTGGTTGTACACTATATCAATAAAGTGTTTAGACTTTTAAAAACACTGTTGTAACACATTGAGCCACTAAACATTGTTCTTATGACGTTTTTCGACAGGAGGAAAACGCGAATTACTGCCAAACACTTCAGATATAGTCTGTGTTAGTAAATGCAAGGCTGTTTATAAAATCCAGCACTAACACTGTATGACAACGCTTCAGATGACTGTTTTATAGCCTACAGCTAATCAATCTGTTAGATTCTGGAGTGCATTACTGGTCTAAAGAACATTTAAATGATAAATGATGTTAAATAAAACAAATACATTTATAGAGATGGTATAGAAGTATATAATTTCTCTCACCTGTGAAATGAAGGCAACTTGAACGGTTTGTAAGCACAATTAAGTCCACACAGCATGCCATATCATCTGATAATTGCAGGAAAAAATTCCAAAAGGCAAATGAAGGTGTAAAGAAACATTAAACAAAACAAATACACGATTTATTTGCCGAGCTCAGCGGCTAATTAGCCAGAATCAGCTGAGGTGACGAGACAGCGAGCAGCGAGACCTAGCTGTCACTCAAGTGGCCACGCCCTTAATTATGCAAACTTAATATAACCTAATAAAAACGAAACGGATGAGTTATAAAAAAATTCACCCCCCTCAGAGTTGTCATGAAGGGTAATCATAGCTATATGCATCAAAGCCATCGTTTGTACCAGGCTGTAAACATGTTTTTATCAGCTGTAAAAATGGCCAATTTACCAATGCAGAAAGAAAGCCCTTGGACTTCATGGAGCCAGCCCCCCAAGGCGAGTCGATGAATTGCAGTTTTAGTTACTTCCGTATTGGCTTCCCGAGGGAGAGCGGGAGGTTGCCGCTTGGTTTGGACTGTATCATTAGTTACCAGCAGGTAGCAGCAGATAATAATATACAGTACAGTTGAAGTCAGAATTATTAGCCCCTGAATTATTCGCCCCCCTGTTTACTGCAATCTCAGCTTGCATCATAAAGGCTGCATCCAGATACTATTGCAATTTCTGTTTAACAGAGATTTTTTCAACACATTTCTAAACACAATAGTTTTAATAACTCATTTCTAATAACTGATTTATTTTATCCTTGTCATGATGACAGTAAATAATATTTGACTAGATATTTTTCAAGACACTTCTATACAGCTTAAAGTGACATTTAAAGGCTTAACTAGGTTAATTAGGTTAACTAGGCAGGTTAGGGTAATTAGGCATGTTATTGAATAACAATAGTTTGTTCTGTAGGCTATTGAAAAAAAATATAGCTTAAAGGGGCTAATAATTTTGACCTTAAAATGGTTTTAAAAAAAATTAAATCTGCTTTTATTCTAGCTGAAATAAAACAAATAAGACTTTCTCCAGAAGAAAAAATATTATCAGACATACTGTGAAAATTTCCTTGCTCTGTTAAACATCATTTGGAAAATATTTAAAAAAGAGAAAAAAATTCAAAAGGGGGCTAATAATTCTGACTTCAACTGTATATATTTTACAGTATACAAGAAAAACACTTTTGAACATTGAACTGTGGAATTATATTAAAATGCTGTCATTGCATTACATTGCTTTTTAAAAGACGAAAATACAAGTAAAGAAATAAATAACCTTTCTTTTGCTTATTGTCTCCTCTGGATGCATTCAGCTATAAAAAAAAAAAAAAAAAAAAAAAAAAAAAAATCGACCAAATGAACTGGATGAACTATCACTTTAACTTAAAAATTAATATTGTGGTTTCTAGAAATGAATAAAAATATATTTTTGTTATTTTATGCAACAAAAAACAAATCCTTAAATCACAATATATTTAATTGAAATGTGCATGACATATCACCAGCAGTTTACAGAATAAGAAAAATAAAAATAGCTGCTCTGGTAAAGTTTAAGCATCAATTTTTGTGTGAAAAACAAACTCACCCTCATGTCGATACAAAAAGAAAAGTCTTTCTTCTACTGGAGTTCTACCTGTTAAATAAAAATGACAGTTTAAGCAATTTCAACTGTTGTTTTATTATTATTATTATTATTATTATTAACGAATTAGCATATTTAAAGGTGCAGTATGCAAGTTTGACACCCAGTGGTTGAACTAGGTATTGCACTCCTAGATCAAAATAAACGCACGCATGGGATGCCAGATTGAGTACAGGAGCGAGTGATTTAAACTGTGTTCTAAATAAAAGCAACGACACGCGATAGAGGGAATATTTTCCATATTAAAAGGAGTTTTAGTTCTAACCAACACCTCGAATTGAGATATTAGAAACGGCTTCTATTTCTCACAGCTGAACATGTGAAACTTATGACAGTGCACCTCAGGTAAGCCTCGTGTGTTTTTATTAAGTGCTAAATGCTAACAATGTGAGTTTGAATGGATTAAACCTTACCGTTTCGTGAGTGAGTGCTTATTCTGTGCTTCTGAAAGGCTGTAATTACATTTTTGTCGTGTTTCGTCTGGTGCAAAGAGTCAAACTGCTGTTTGCGTGTTGTTAGGACACGAGATTACAATGTAACCTGCTCACCTAATGTTTACGTTCGTAATATTTATATCATTTGCTAATTAATAACCTCATGTGGAACTGAATCTGTCTCATTTTGACGTCTGATACTGTCCATTTCGGTCACGGGCGCATGCTTTCAGAGTCTTTCTGAATGAATGAATGAAATACGCTGTTTTCCAACAAGGCAACCCGGAGTGCTGAAATATAATTGGCTAAACTGGCATTCTGCAGGTTAACTTTACCTAAACAAAGACAGCGTTCCGGCACGGAAAAACCTTTTTCAAAGCAGAATATCTGACTTCAGCATTGTTTTTCAGTTAAACAAGTATGTTCACTAGGGATGTTTCTTAATTATCTGCAAACATATTATGGTATTTTTATGCTTTAGAAGAGTCAAAAACTTACATACAGCACCTTTAAACAGGATCCTTCCATGTTTGTTCAGTTTAACTTTCCTTTTCCCAAAGTTACACCCCTCTAGATAAACTATAAAGTGAGCAGTGAAACAGACACGTAATTTCATTCACTTCCAGACTGAAGATGGATCCGCAAATCTCCATTTTCCTTCTGTTTATTGTTTTTACTGCAGGTACTAATAGTGTATATAATATTACTGAATACACAGATATGAGTCTGCAGTTCACTGATCTCTCTCTCTCTCTCTCTGCTTCATCACGACAGGACACTCTCTCAGATGTTCTCAGTGCAGCAGTTACAATGGCCCGTGTACAAATCTAACATTAACAACATGCCCCAGTGGAACTAACCAATGCCAGACTGGAACAGAGACACACACTGGTAAGTCTGAACGATTGAAATGTGTTTATTCTAGTGCACTGTAAAAAAGTGATTAGTTAATTTACTTTAAAAAAGTTATTAAAGAAGTTGCCTTAAAAGCAACAAGTTGATTTTTCTTTGAAAAAAGCCGACAAATCCATTGACTTAATTTTATTATTTTGCACATCGTTTGTTTACATTGTAAAAAATGCAAGGTTGCACACAGTTCATGTTGTCCCAACACAAATCCATTAAGTTAATGTAACTAATTTAAGTAGATTGCACATAAAACAATTAAGTTTTCCCCAAAAAATCCCCAGAATTGTTTTGTTTCTGCTCATTTTATATAAGTAGTTTGAACAATCATTTTTAGAGTGTACTTAAGGCAGTCAGTTTGCTCTCTCTTTATTAAAATTTCTTTTTACAATGTTATTTTCTGATTAATGGTGCTGAAACTGTGAACATGTCATTTTTTATTGAACTTGTTTTCTGACATGGAATTGCCTATAGATTTCTGCTACTTATTTATTTATTTAAATGATTTATTATTTGACTTATTTTTGACAGGTGTGATATGATTTTTTACAGTGCACAAATGAAAATGTATTTACTCACCCTCAAGTGGTTTCAAACCTTCATGAGTTTCTCTGTTCTGTTGAACACTAAAGAAGATATTCTGAAGAAAGCTGGAAACCTGTAACCATTGACTTCCATAGTAGGAAAAACAAATATCATGCAAGTCAATGGTTACAGGTTTCCAGCTTTCTACAAATATCTATTCTATTCAATTATGTTCTGTTCTGTTCTATTCTATTCTATTCTATTCTATTCTATTCTATTCTATTCTATTCTATTCTATTTTATTTTATTCTGTTCTGTTTTGTTTTGTTCTATTCTGTTTGTTCTATTCTATTCTATTTTCTTTTCTTTTCTTTTCTTTTCTTTTATTCTGTTCTGTTTTGTTCTAGTCTGTTCTTTTCTGTTTGTTCTATTCTATTTTGTTTTGTTCTGTACTGTTCTGTTCTATTCTGTTCTGTTAGTATTATTCTATTCTATTCTGTCCTGTTCTATTCTATTCTGTTCTAATATGTTCTGTTCTATTTTGTTCTGTTCTTTTCTGTTCTGTTCTATTCTGTTCTATTCTATTCTGTCCTGTCCTGATATGTTCTGTTCTATTCTAATTTATTTTATTCTATTTAATTTTATTTTCTTCAGTTGTATTCTGTACTGTTCTGTTCTGTTCTTTTCTGTTTTGTTCTATTCTATTCTATTCTATTCTATTCTATTCTATTCTATTCTATCTATTCTGTCCTGTTATGTTCTGTTCTATTCTGTTCTATCCTATCCTATTCTATTCTGTTCTATTCTATTCTATTCTATTCTATTCTATTCTATTCTATTCTATTCTATTCTATTCTGTACTGTTCTAATATGTTCTGTTCTATCCTATTCTGTTCTATTCTATTCTGTCCTGTTCTAATATGTTCTATTCTATTCTATTCTATTCTATTCTGTCCTGTTATGTTCTGTTCTATTCTGTTCTGTTCTATCCTATTCTATTCTATTCTATTCTGTTCTATCCTATTCTAATATGTTCTATTCTATTTTATTCTATTTTATTCTATTCTATTCTATTCTGTCCTGTCCTGTCCTGTCCTGTCCTGTCCTGTCCTGTTCTGTTCTATCCTATTCTATTCTATTCTGTTCTATTCTGTCCTGTTCTAATATGTTCTATTCTATTCTATTCTATTCTATCCTATTCTATTCTATTCTATTCTATTCTATTCTATTTTATTCTATTCTGTCCTGTCCTGTCCTGTTCTATTCTGTTCTATCCTATTCTATTCTATTCTGTCCTGTTCTAATATGTTCTATTCTATTCTATTCTATTCTATTCTATTCTATTCTATTCTATTCTATTCTGTCCTGTTCTAATATGTTCTATTCTATTCTATTCTATTCTATTCTGTTCTGTCCTGTTCTAATATGTTCTATTCTATTCTATTCTATTCTATTCTGTTCTGTCCTGTTCTAATATGTTCTATTCTATTCTATTCTATTCTGTTCTGTCCTGTTCTAATATGTTCTATTCTATTCTATTCTATTCTGTTCTGTCCTGTTCTAATATGTTCTGTTTAGTTCTATTCTATTCTATTTTGTTCTGTTCTGTTCTATTCTATTCTGTTCTCTTCAGTTGTATTTTGTACTGTTCTGTTCTGTTTTGTTTTATTCTGTTTGTTCTATTCTATTCTATTCTATTCTATTCTATTCTATTCTATTCTATTCTATTCTCTTCAGTTGTATTTTGTACTGTTCTGTTCTGTTTTGTTTTATTCTGTTTGTTCTATTCTATTCTATTCTATTCTGTTCTCTTCAGTTGTATTCTGTACTGTCCTGCTCTTTTCTGTTCTGTTTTGTTTTATTCTGTTTGTTCTATTCTATTTTGTTCTGTTCTGTTCTATTCTGTTCTTATGTGTTCAACAGCATAAAGAAAGAAAGTCAAAAAGGTTTAAAACAAGTAAAGGGCGAGTACTGTAAATATCGACAGAGCTTTCATTTCTAGGTGAACTATCACTTTACTCTTCCTGCTTTTTTTTACTTTGAAATTTCTTTTAAACAGGTATATTGAAGACGTTTTTGGAAAGAAGTGAAAGGGATGATAGAGAAGATACTTTATTTTAATTTTCCACTGTCTCCTCATGTATACCCAATTAAAAGACTGAATGTATGCACCGTTAACAATATTTGTAAATTACAGGGTATTTAACTGTAATATGAACTGTATTTTACTGTAGGACAGTTATGCAGAATGTTACTGTAATTTAAAGTTGCATTGTGACAATTACTCTATATTTTACAGTAAAGATATGATCACAATTCTGTAAATACATATACAGCAATATAAATAGTGCTGTAAATGTAAATACGGTATTTTTGCTGTAACTGGTTTTCAGTAAGTTACTGTAGATTCTACAGGAAATTGTTAACAGCGTATTCATAAATATATGTATTTCTTCAAGCTAAACGGAAAATTTCTTTAAATTGGAAAAATGTATATACACCAAATACAGGATTTTGGCTGAAAGACACGGCTACAAACATGACAATGAAAAAGATAACCTGTAAATTAAGGGATAAATATAAGGTCTTTGAGTTTTCAAATTACTTCTATAATGTGGATTAGTCGGAAATGTAAAAAGAAAAGAGGTCATAAATATCTATGGTGGCTCAGTGGTTAGCACTGTCACCTCACAGCAAGAAGGTTGCTGGTTTGAATCCCGGCTGGACCAGTTGGCATTTCTGTGTGGAGTTTGCATGTTCTCCCTATGTTGGCGTGGGTTTCCTCCGAGTGCTCCGGTTTCCCCCACAGTCCAAACACATGCGCTATAGGTGAATTAAATAAAACTAAATTGTCCGCAGTGTATGAGTGTGTGAATAAAAGTGTATGGGTGTTTCCCAGTACTGGGTTGTGGCTGGAAGGGCATCTGCTGTGTAAAACATATGCTGGAATAGTTGGCGGTTCATTCTGCTGTGGCGACCTCTGCAATAGAAACTAAGCCGAAGGAAAATGAATGAATGAATTATCAGAGTGTCCATCGAAATAATAAGCCGTTGAACTGGATTTCCCTGTATCGTTTGTGTATGTTTTAGGTGAAACGATTCCTGATTGGAGTTTTAAAAATTGTACTGTCGGCTGTCAAAATCGCTCCATGAACTTCGGCACTGGCAAGTCATCCTATTCCTGCTGCAACTCTGACTCCTGTAACACCCAAGGTAACACTCCTGATACTCCTGATACTCCTGATACTCTACGGACACTCATTTTACTTTTGATGACATTCATTCAGTCAGGAAATGAAATGCAGTGTGTAGCTTGATTTTAAACCAGAGGATGATTAGATAAAGCAGCTAAATGTTCTATTATTAGTGTTTGCAATACAATGATTCTTAACGTGTGAAGCCTTGGGGATAAGCAGAAAACAAACACACACACACACCAAGCCAAGACAACAGCATTTGACTGTGAGTGTCATCTGGTTAAATGAATAAAAAATGTCTCCTTTGCAGATGACAGCGAAGAGTATTGAAACCAATCATACACATTTCTGTTGAGCTTTTGAACACAATGACTAATCAGATGCGTTTAGACTTGTTTGTGTGTTGTGCCTCAATTATCAAAACACACCATAATCATATCAGTTCATAATAATCAATTCATAAATTGATCATCGAAAGCGGCAAGACTAAATTAAAGAGCCCCTATTATGGGTTTTTGAAAATGACCTTCTATGCCATTTGCGACACAGATCAAAAATGCTCTATCTTTGGAATTTGAGTGGCGTTGAAAATGGCCATTGGTGTTATTTGTAGAGCCCAGCCCTCCGCCGGAGAAAAAGCAAGTTCCCTCTTCTACGGATGGCCCGTCTCAGGGACTCTTTGTGGTCCGTTTACTGGACTTAATGGTGCCCTGGGGCGGGCGTCCTCGGCGAGGAGCAGTGGAGGTGGATGGCTCGGCGGGGGGAGCGGTCTTATGGTTCCGCCGATAGATGTCTTTACCCATCGCATCTGACTGCTCCTTTACCGCCGTGAACTCCTGGGTGAATTCAACGACGGTGTCGCCGAACAGGCCAGCCTGGGATATGGGCGAGTTAAGACAGCGAACTTTGTCAACATCACGCATATCTGCCAGGTTTAGCCAGAGGTGGTGTTCCTGGACCACTTATGTGGCCATCGTCCTTCCCAGGGCACACGCAGCCGACTTGGTGGTACGCAGAGCATAGTCGGTTGCGGTGCGGAGCTCATGGAGTAGGCCTGGGTCAGAACCACCCTCGTGCAGCTGGGCCAGCGCCTGCGCTTTGTAGCGCTGGTAGGTGGCCATAGCGTGCAAGGTGGAAGCAGCCTCGCCCGCAGCTGTGTAGGCTCTGGCCCCGAGAGAGGCAGATAACCTGCATGCCTTGGACGGGAGACGAGGCTGACCCTGGCAGGAAGAGACGCCACGCGGACATAAATTGCCCGCAATGGCGCGCTTGATCTGGGGAATCGTCTCGTACCCCCTGGCTGCTCCACCATCAAGGGTGGTGAGGGCGGAGGCCCACGCAGATCGGGCCTACTGTGCACCTCCGGGAATAAGGAGACGGGAGGCTTAGAAGGTTTGGCCTTCTTAGTATCCTCCACGTAGCACCCGTCTAGTCGGTCCGGTCGCGGGGCTGGGGGATAAACCATCTCCAGACCCATGAGACCCGCTGAGGAGCGAGAGGTCCGCGAGCCTGAAGGCAGCGGATTTACTCCCACTGTAACCCCTTAGATCTGCCCGAGTGCCAGCCGCAGAGTGGCGGACAACTGGGGTGGGTCGCCCTTTTGCAAGAGCGAGCCGTGATCTTAGCTGCGCAACAGACATGACGTCGCAATGACGGCATGCACTGCCCGCGAGCACCGCATTAACATGCTGGACCCCAGACATGCAACGCAGTGCTCGTGCCCATCATCCGGGGACAGGGAACCACCACATCCAGATACGCATGGTCGGAACGACATCTTGAAAAAGAAGCGCTGCACGACGGTGTTGCTCTTTTAGGAAACTTGCTTCCTTATACAAACCGCTCTTTGGAGGACCGGACCCAACGGACGCCAGGCAAGGGAGAAGAACCCAGCTCGACCATCTGCCACTGCGTATACGCGCTCTGGACCGGGAGAAGCTGCTTCTCAATCTCTCTCTGGTAGACAGGTAGGAGAAACCCTCAGTGACTCTTTCAGAAGCTCATGAAAGGCTCTGAGAGCGAAAAAGATGACGTTGCTGAGCACATGCTGGGCTTTTATGGCAAGTTAATTGTCAATGACGACAGCTGTGCACGCTGACGCCGCCAACTCATTGGCATTTCATTGGCCCGTTTTTATACTCTTTCAGATGATTGGATTCTGACGAAATCCCCATAGTGGAAGTTTTCCACATAGCATTGAAGTTCCCCTCTCGAAGGGGAACAACATTAACATTATAGCAGACACTGTATAAAGCTCATTCCCAGCCACTATACTTTTCTGACAGGGAATTCGAGTGTCATAATTTGTGGGACTGCTATACAGGAGTTATTATTATAGATTATAGATAGCCAAATTTTGAGTTTTTTATTTTAGCGTTTTTTTTTTTTAAAGCATGATGGTAAAAGACGAACGCGGTTATGAACATATTAAAACATGTGCTTTTTTGTTCGTAATAATGACAAAAAAAAATACTAATTTGTGGATCTCTTTACTTCTGGGTGCAGCGATCCTGCCGCTGTGGCCGGTGTATTCTGGGAAATTTTCTTACCCCTTGGTTTCAAGTGTGGTCCTGAAAAATCTTCTTACGGAGTATCTACCCCTTTCCCTTAGCCCTACGCCTTCAAGCTAAAGAGAATTAAGACACCCCAACCCCTTCACGTGAACTCGCAAAACGAGGGGTAGGAGTAAGGGGAAGAGCTAAGGGGTAGAATTGGGATTGGGCCATACTCTACACTCTGGCTACTTCAACAATGTTGATGAGCCATGGTGGGTGTTTCTCTCCATCTCGTGCTAAACGCATTCAACCAATCCCAACAGACTGGGTGATCGGACCAATCAGCACAGATTAGGCTCGCGCAAAGGAGGGGTTTGGGAACAAATGAATCCCTGAACAAATCAAATGGCAGTTGTTGGGAAAATTAGGTATAAATAAATGCATATTAAAAGGCAATTATAGTGTTTTTGACCTTGCGTGAATATAGGCCTGTTGCAGGAGACCCCCAAAACAAAAATATGACCTTTTTTAATGCATAATAGGAGCTATTATTACTATCTAAAACCACTGCAACTGATGAAATATTTTTGTGCTGCAAAAATAAAGATGCTTGTTTTTCTCTGATTAGACCCTGGCTTTAACATCCCCAATGGAAAGACATGTTATTATTGTGATGAGAAGGGCTGCTCAAACATACTGAACTGTTTATGGATTGAAGACCGCTGTTTTACAATAGAAGGTGAGAATCTGGAAATACAGTTGTTTTGTTACTTCATGACTATTTTTTTAAAGTCCATGTGAATCTCAAGTTGCTGAGACTTTTTTCAGTATGCTGACGAACTTCCAAATTAAATGGAATATTGAGTAGGGGGCGGGGCTTTATTTTTACAGTTCATTCCCTCATAGCAAATTAATGGTAAAAGGGGCGTGGTTAAAAATATTGTTCCTGAAGCTGTGAAACTCTAAACATAGAAGCAAGTGCTTAAATTCCAAGACTTCGAATGAAGATTACCAAAACAAACTATTTTTTTCAGTGGATAAACTTGTTCACCTAAAGAATAACAATGTTAGCAAAATAAACATTTTGATTTAGATTTCACATGGACTTTTAATATTCAGTCACATACAGTATACACACGTGCTGTGTACCAGTTGACAGCTTAGACTAATTCACTTATTTTTGCTTTTCAGCGGGGAATTTCAGCCAGCCTTTGCTTCTAAAAGGCTGTATGTCCAAATCTTTTTGTGATGGACCTGTTAATCCTACCACTACATGTTGTGAGGGGAGCCTGTGTAATGGTGTTAATAGTGTCCCACCGAGTGTCACCCAGAGCATTGCAAAGACAGACATCCAGAGTGTCTCACAGACACTGAATGTTACCCAGAGCATCACCCAAAGCATCCTACAGAGTGTCACCCAGAGCATCCCACAGAATGTCACCCAGAGCATCCAACAGACATTGAATGTTACGCAGAGTGTCACCCAGAGCATCCAACAGACATTGAATGTTACGCAGAGTGTCACCCAGAGCATCCCACAGACATTGAATGTTACGCAGAGTGTCACCCAGAGAGTCCCACAGACAGACACCCAAAGCGTCCCACAGACAGTCACTCACACCATCCCACAGACAGATACAAAGAGCTTCCCACAGACAGTCACCAAGAGCGCCCCACAGACAGATACAAAGAGCGCCCCACCGACAGACACCAAGAGCGCCCACAGACAGTAACTCACACTGTCCCACAGACAGATACCAAGAGCGCCCCACAGACAGATACCAAGAGCGCCCCACAGACAGATACAAAGAGCGCCCCACAGACAGAAACCAAGAGCGCCCCACAGACAGACACCAAGATCGCCCCACAGACAGATACCAAGAGCACCCCACAGACAGATACCAAGAGCGCCCCACAGACAGATACCAAGAGCACCCCACAGACAGATACCAAGAGCGCCCCACAGACAGATACCAAGAGCGCACCCACAGACAGATACCAAGAGCGCCCCACAGACAGATACCAAGAGCACCCCACAGACAGATACCAAGAGCGCCCCACAGACAGACACAAAGAGCGTCCCACAGACAGATACCAAGAGCGCCCCACAGACGGTCACCAAGAGCGCCCCACAGACAGACACAAAGAGCGCCCCACAGACAGATACCAAGAGCGCCCCACAGACAGATACCAAGAGCGCCCCACAGACAGATACCAAGAGCGCCCCACAGACAGATACCAAGAGCACCCCACAGACAGATACCAAGAGCGCCCCACAGACAGATACCAAGAGCGCCCCACAGACAGATACCAAGAGCGCCCCACAGACAGATACCAAGAGCGTCCCACAGACGGTCACCAAGAGCGCCCCACAGACAGACACAAAGAGCGTCCCACAGACAGTAACTCACACTGTCCCCACAGACAGATACCAAGAGCGTCCCACAGACAGATACCAAGAGCGTCCCACAGAGAGTAACTCACACTGTCCCACAGACAGATACCAAGAGCGTCCCACAGACAGATACCAAGAGTGCCCCACAGACAGATACCAAGAGCGCCCCACAGACAGATACCAAAAGCGTCCCACAGACGGTCACCAAGAGTGTCCCACAGACAGTCACTCACACTGTCCCACAGACAGACATTCACACTGTCCCACAGACAGACACCAAGAGCGTCCCACAGACAGACACTCACACTGTCCCACAGACAGACACCAAGAGCATCCCACAGACAGACACTCACACTGTCCCACAGACAGACACTCACACTGTCCCACAGACAGACACCAAGAGCATCCCGCAGATAGTCACTCACACTGTCCCACAGACAGACACCAAGAGCGTCCCACAGACAGTCACTCACACCATCCCACAGACAGACACCAAGAGCGTCCCACAGACAGTCACTCAAACCGTCCCACAGACAGACACCAAGAGCGTCCCACAGACAGTCACTCAAACAGACACCAAGAGCGTCCCACAGACAGACACCAAGAGCGTCCCACAGACAGACACCGAGAGCGTCCCACAGACAGACACCCGGAGTGTCCCACAGACAGACACCCAGAGTGTCCCACAGACAGACACCCACAACGTCCCACAGACAGACACCCAGAATGTCTCACTGAATGTCACCCAGAGCACCCCGCAAAACGTCACCCAGAACAATGGCCAGAGTAGCTACATTACTAACAGCGTTACCCAGAGTGTCCTGTTCCTCTGTTGTTCTCTGCTCTCCCGAATGTTTATACCCTGAGCTCCAGAAAACCACAACAAATCCCTCATGTATTTGTGCACAGTTGGCAAGTGAAGCTGATCCTGATACACTGATTTCGGATTCTACGATGTGGATTTCTACACAATATATGGCCTGAATTCTCTGATCTAATATTTCTCAGTTCTAATGTGATTTAAGCACTAAATTCAATTCAATACAACATTACAGGGCCCTGTTGCTGTTTAATAAATTATATAAAATTGTAATTGAATTGAACAGTATCTGCTGATACCTGAATTAAACTTCAGTGTTGAAAACAAACTTTGTGTTGTTACTGATGAAATTTGCATACAGTATCAAACTAAAACTGCATCTTCTGCTTTACAGTGGAAACTGTAGTTGTTTTAGAGCTGAAGAACTGTTTAAACAATTTCGAAACTGTAATGTTTTGGTTGGTTATAATAACATACATTATATTGTGGGCAACCCAGTGGCGCAGTAGGTAGTGCTGTTGCCTCACAGCAAGAACGTCGCTGGGTCGCAGGTTCGAACCTCGGCTGGGCTGGGTCAGTTGGCGTTTCTGTGTGGAGTTGTTAGCATGTTCTCCCTGGGTTTGCGTGGGTTTCCTCCGGGTGCTCCGGTTTCCCCCACAGTCCAAAGACATGCAGTACAGGTGAATTGGGTAATCTAAATTGTCCATAGTGTATGAGTGTGAATGTGTGTGTGGAAGTTCCCAGAGATGGGTTGCGGCTGGAAGGGCATCCGCTGCGTAAAATCGTGCTGGATAAGTTGGCGGTTCATTCCGCTGTGGCGACCCCGCAAGGGACAAAGCCGACAAGAAAATGAATGAATGAATGAACATTATATTGTATAACTGCAGGTACAGTTGAAGTCAGAATTATTCGCCCCCCCTGTATATTTTTTTCCCCAATTTCTGTTTAACGGAGAGAAAATTTTTCCAACACATTTCTAATCATAATAGTTTTAATAACTCATCTCTAATAACTGATTTATTTTATCTTTGCCATGATGACAGTAAATAATATTTGACTAGACATTTTTCAAGACACTTCTATACAGCTTAAAGTGACATTTAAAGGCTTAACTAGGTTAATTAGGTTAACTAGGCAGGTTAGGGTAATTAGGCAAGTTATTGTATAATGATGGTTTGTTCTGTAGACTATCGAAAAAATATCAGCTTAAAAGGGCTAATAATTTTGACCTTAAAATGGGTTTAAAAAAATTAAAAGTGCTTTCATTCTAGCCGAAATAAAACAAATAAGACTTTCTCCAGAAGAAAGAAATATTATCAGACATACTGTGAAAATTTCCTTGCGCTGTTAAACATCATTTGGGAAATATTTAAAAAAGAAAAAAAATTTAAAGGGGGGGCTAATAATTCTGATTGTAACTGTATATGCTCGAGAGCTGTACTGTCCATCACATACAAAACACATGAACTCTTTCTGATGTTGATTGTAATGTAATGATGTGCACCTCTTGTGAAGCTGCTTTGTAATAATAATTATTGTGAAAAGTGCTATACAAATAAACTTCAATTGAATATAGTGACATAAATAATTGTGACAACTTGACACTATGACACTATTCCCAAGTTCACTAGCACAGCAAATCAAGCCTAATACAAGGAAAAGCTTCATAAGAAATTCAACAAGCACTTAAATAATCAGTAATAAAATCAGAAGCATGTCCGATCTCTTCATTCATTTTATTTTCAGCTTAGTCCATTTATTAATCTAGGGTCGCCACAGCGGAATGCACCGCCAACCCACCCAGCATATGTTTTACATAGCGGATGCCCTTCCAGCAGCAACCCATCGCCGGGAAACATCCACACAATCCCATTCACACATACACTAAGGACCCAATTCACCTATAGCACATGTCTTTGGACTGTGGGGGAAAGCGGCACCCGGAGGACATTCAGGTTAAAAATAAAATGAAAAGAAAATGCGATACTTGAGATTTGTGGTGTTTTGTATTTCTTTGGTTTGTGAGCTTTACAACTTTAAAGGGGTAGTTCACCCAAAACTGAAAATTCTGTCATCATTTACTCTCATTTCCTTCACTTGTTACCAATCCTGTTTGAGTTTCCTTCTTCTGTTGAACACAAAAGAAGATATTTTAAAGAACACTAAATATAGGGGAGAACGGGGCACAAAGTAAGACTTTTTGGTTTTGGCCAAATATTGAACAAAGTAATGAGGTTAGACAAACCATATTTTTTACCAACAACACACAAGCTTCCCCTACAAATGAGCACTGGTTGTATGATCGCCGCATGGTTTCTTTGCAGTATTGCCAATAGTGCCAGGAGTAAAAATGCTACTATTTACCCCACCTGTGGGGCAAGTTGTAACAGACAGGGGGATAGTCGTAACACATGCGTAAAAAGCAGATTTCACACAGTTAATTTAAATTCAGTTTACTTTAAATAGTACAGTATCTTTCCTTGGTACTTAACTCATTTTTATTCTACATGGCACAGCATGTTTTATATCTATTGGATAAACACATTTGCATTATTATAAAACTATATTTTTTTCTATAAAAAAATATTTTCTATTAAAAAACATTTTTAATATAAAAAGTTCTGAACGTTACACTCAAAATAAAACAAATATTTTGTTAGTTTAGTTGGTGTCCAACAGTGTTTGGCTTAATTGTAACACCCCGTTACAACTAACCCAGCTGTGTCATGTTTTCCTCAAAACTAGCTAGCAGTCACTGTGTGTTTTATACATCTTTCAAAGTTCCATTTTGTAGCCTAGAAGACACTAATCACAACAATATAAGACTTTACTTACATCCTTTCACAGATTTTTTAAAAATAAAAAAATATCGAGTATAATAAAAAATACTACTATGGCTGAATCCGAAACCACCTACTACTCAGTAGGTACTGCATTTGAATTTAAACGTACTACTCGGCCGTTAGAAAAGTACGTTCTATACAGTATGAATGTAAGAAGTATGAATGGAATTCGGACGTACTACATCAGCCATTTTGTCATGGTCACGTGACCTACCTGCGCCAGTTGCGTCGATTTACTTCCATTCATGAATTCTCTCGCGGAGCATCATGGGATAGCGCAGCGTGCATGGGATGCGCACTTCAGAATCTCGCCGGAAGTAGTCAGTCATCCGGGTACTTCTCGCATACTGATTTTCGAATTCTATGAATTCGGACATACTACTCTGCTCGCATACTGATTTTAGCGTACTGTATAGTATGGAAGTATGCGGACGCAGCCTATGCTGCAAAAATGGTTTCTCCTGTATTTCTTATCCAAGTTTCCCCGAACTTTTTCAATAATTAGCAGGAAGACGTCTGCCAACACTGTGGTGAAAACCCCGGATACATGTCATGGTTAACCCAGAGCAAATACCTTAAAACTCATTTTACCCCGCGTTACTTTGTTTGACTCACGCTTCCCTAACCATTGACTTCCATAGCATTTGTTTTTTCCCTATATAGAAGTCAATGGTTACAGGTTTTCAGCTTTCTTACATCCTTTTTAGTGTTCAAGAGTAGAAAGAAACTCATAATAGTTTGACACCACTTTCCAGAGTTCACGCTTAGCTGATGACTGATTATAAAGCTTGTTTGGCATGCTGTCCCGGGAGAGAGCCCTGAGCTCAAAAGATCCTCGAGCCCGGGGCTCCCTCCCGTTGCAAGGCGAGAGGGGAGTTTGAGCTCTGGTAGATCTCGAGATCTCCCCTGCTGTAGACGCTGATGAACATATAAGGATTGCTCTTAAGAGATAGCTTGCTAAGTGCGTCTATAGTGCTGATTTGGATTAGTCAATTAACTTAAGTTGCATGTTTTTGGATGGTGGGAGGAAATCTGGGGACCGGGGGGAAACCCACGCGAGCACAGGGAGAACGTGCAAACTCCGCACAGAAACGTCTGCTGATTTTGTTAATGGCCAAAACCAAAGACGTTCTCGCTGTGAGGCAACAGTGCCAACCACTGGGCCACTGTGCCACCCATCTAATAAAGGAGGAGTAGGGGTGGAGGAGGGATTCTTCAAAACGAAGATGTCTGTGATCTGGAACCTTATAGTGGCCTAGGAATCGTCTGATTGGTGGATTGGTGGGCAGCTGCAAGCAATCATAAGCACGTGATCCTCTCGAAATTAGTTTATAAATAAACTCCACTGAGGGAAATTATATACATAGTAAGCAAATTGTCATTTTGGGGTGAACTATTCCTTTAAGGCAGGGATAGGGAACCTGGCTCGGGAGCCACATGAGGCTCTTAGACCAAAAATATGTGGCTCTCCAGCTGTCCCTCTTCAATAATATTGTATAGTTTAAAAAATTATAACTGTCACTAGAAATCAGTTTCCTATTTAAAATACAATTACAATTCCTTTCATATTGTATTTTCTACAGAAAATTAATAAGATCTCAGTTTACAATAAAAGGACGTTTCAACCAATGCGCATATGTGGTGCTGTGGTTTAACTTGAATCGCAACACCAATAAAGGGCAAGCAACTTACATTTTCTATGGTAACTTCACGCAAGTAAATCCTTCATACATTGTGATGCGTCATATTTGTTTATTTTTAAGTTGTGCATGGACATAAACAAAGGTTTTTTTTTTATAAATAAATAAAGGTTTTGTTAAATACACACACTCCAAATAGCTCTTTAAAAATGCATCTGATAAAAAAAAATCAGAAATGGCTCTTTGGTAAAAAAAAAAAAAAAAGGTTCCCGACCCCTGCCTTTAAGAGAAGGATTCAGCAAACATGCAGCCACAAAAAAAAAAACAAACAAAAAAAACGCTCCAGTAAAGTTTTTTATATTGCGCAAGCAGATTTTTCATTTATGTGGTGCCTTTCTAATCCATAATTATTTAAATAAGAATATGATTGCTCACTAAGTTTAACAAATCAAAGGTTTAAAATGCTAAGAGACGATATGACTTACCCACATCTGCTAATATTGACATTTAATCCATTCAGCAATTAAAGTAACAACCTACTAAATAAACACTGTTAAATACTTAGTAAGTGACACCCACACCGACACACACAGATGCAGTCAATCATGCAATGCACACACAAACACACGTCTAACATAAACCAAACATAAATGATATCACGCAAAAGTGTGTTCTGAGAAATCATGTGTGTTCATGACATTTTACGAACGTTTAAGACAGTGGCTGTGTCTCTATTCCCTCCATTCAGGTCTTTTCAACAGAAATCCCCTGACATACCGCAGCCTAAAGATCTGCGAGTGTAAGTTTATAGCAGGGTGAAATTAATGATCCAAGACTATCAGAGATCATTGGAGTTTATTTAGGATTTGATGTCTAATAATGACAGAAGGTGGTGTGGTCAAACACATTCAACTGTTTTTCTTTCTCACCGTAAGGTCATGCAACTTAAAATAATAAAGCAATTAACACAGTAAGACTTATTACTTTACAAACCTATAGATTTGTATCTGTTTTAGAAGGACGAGAGGCAAAAAATCATGAGAAAGACGATAATTTGTTTGCATTTAGAAATCGGATACAATAAAATATATGAAAATTAAATACATGACGAACAAATTCATATTTAGAGTTTATTTAAAACATGTCTTACATGAACATTCATTTATTTCCCTTCAGCTTAGCCCCTTATTTATCAGGGGTTGCCACAGTGGAATGAACCACCAACTATTCTGGCATACGTTTTACGCAGCGGATGCCTTTCCAGCCGCAACCCAGCACTGGAAAACATCCATACACACTCACATACTAATTTAGTTTATTTAATTTATCTATAGGGCATCCGCTGTGGAAAACATATGCTGGATAAGTTGGCGGTTCATTCCGCTGCGGCGACCCCAGATTAATAAAGGGACTAACCCGAAAAGAAAATGAAGATGATGAATTTATCTATAGCACATGTCTTTGGACTGTGGGGGTAACCGGAGCACCCAGAGGAAACCCACGTCAACACAGGGAGAACATGCAAACTCCACACAGAAATGCCAACCGGTCCAGCCGTGACTCGAACCAGTGACCTTCTTGCAGTGAGGTGACAGTGCTAACCACTGAGCCACCGTGACACCCATATACAGTTAAAACCAGAAGTTTACATACACTGTATAAAAAGGCACATAGCCCTTCAAAAAAAGTCAGATGTTAATGTGACTAAAGTTTACATACAATAAGATTATTATGCCTCTGAAAAAGCTCAGATGGTGGTGTCAAGGTTTTGGAAGTTTCTGATTGGCTAATTGACAACATTTGAGTTAATTTGAGGCACAGCTGTAGAATAGTATTTAAGGAAAACCTCAAACACACTGCTTCCTTGTGTGACAACATGGGAAACTCAACAAGCCAGAATCAACAAAACAGCCAGATTACAATTTGCTAAATTACACTGGGAAAAAGAATAATTTTTGGAGACATGTCCTGTGGTCTGATGGAGCTAAGATTGAACTGTTCGGCCATAATGACCAGTGTTACATTTGGAGGACAAAGGGGAAAGCTTACAAGCCTAGGAACACCATCCCAACTGCGAAGTATGGGGGCGGCAGCATAGATGGCATCATGAAGAAAGAACATTATGTAGAAATACTGAAGCAACATCTCAAGACATCAACCAGGAAATTAAAACTTGGCCACAAATGGGTCTTCCAAATGGACCATGACCCTAAGCATACTGCCAAATTAGTTCAAATGTGCTTTAAGAACAACAGAGTGAATGTTTTGGAGTGGCCATCACAAAGCCCTGAGCTCAATCCTATAGAAAATTTGTGGGCAGAGTTGAAAAAGCTTGTGCGAGCAAGACAGCCAACAAATCTGACTCAGTTACACCAATTCTGTCAGGAGGAAGGGGCCAAAATTCCTGCAAACTATTGTGAGAAGCTTGTGGAAGGATACCCAAAACATTTGACCAAGGTTATACAGTTTAAAAGCAAAGCTAAAAAAATACCAAGGACATGTGTGTAAACTTTTGACTGTCTAGACATTAATCAAAAATTCTCAAAAAAATTCTCTCATTATTCTGGCATTTAGCAAATGTAAATCATTTAGGTAATCCTAACGGACCTAAAATAGTAAACGTTTAGTATGATTTACCATCAGACATTTTTTAAAAAGTAGTTATGTTCCTTTTTTTTTAGAGATTATGTAAACTTCTGGTTTCAAATGTATATGAAACATATATTTCAAAATATAGCAAAAAAGGCTGCTTTTAAATACAGTATATATATATATATATATATATATATATATATATATATATATATATATATATATATATTTTTTTTTTTCAACCATTAGAATTACAGATATGTGCAAATATGTATATAAACAAACAAATAATATTATAGCTACAGTAATATATTTGAACGGCATGTACATATTTGTAATTCCAGTGGTTGGAAAATATATATATTTTTCAATACAGTATATTGCATATATGACTTATATATTTTATATATAGGAAATCCGAATATGTAAGTTGTATATATTGCAATATATCAGATTTGTGGCTTCATAATACAGTATTTTGACTTTGACAACACAGATTCATTTATTCATTCATTGGCTTAGTCCCTTTATTCATCAGGGAATGAACCGCCAACTTATCCAGCATATGTTTTACACAGCGGATGCCCTTCCAGCTGCAACCCAGTACTAGAAAACTTCCCTACACTCGCATTCACACTCATACACTACGGCCAATTAAGTTTATTCAATTCACCTATAGCACATGTGTTTGGACTGTGGGGGAACCGGAGCACCCGGAGGAAACCCAACACGGGAAGTATCATAACTGAAAACTTTATATATGAAATAAATAAAAAATTACCTTTTATCTAATGTTTACAATTCAAATCTAATTAAATCCACTTATTTGGTAAACAAAGCATTTTTTGCACATTACACATTAAATAAATAGACTCAATGATGGGCCAAAAATCTGCGCAAATCTGCAGAGGGGGGGGGGGGGGGGGGGGGGGTTACGTCATACGCTAATTTGCATATTACTGACGTCATCACGTTATACCTTTTCTGTTTGTTTAACAGCCTATGGTAAATAAATGGGGTATTATAGAGCACGCGCACCAGCACCAGGTTTCAGCCCGGACTGTACCAAAATGCTGAGGAGCGGGGGGCGGATGGGAGGGATTCCGGGAGTTTACCGGGAGACAGAACAATACGGGAGATGGGTCTGAAATATGGGAGACTCCCGAGAAAAACGGGAGTGTTGGCAGGTATGGCGCACACAGATTCCGTGTGGGCCTAGTCCTTAGTTTCCAGCTAACATTTTTAAATACTCTTGACATTTTAGTGCTGCAATGAACAGAGAAATTCATAAAAGCAGAATTCTCTGAATAAATGTTCAGCATCACCACTGAGAAATATTAGAAGCTGGCTTGATAGATTGCAAAATGGGAAGTTAGCGCAAATATACACCCAGTATACGTCACACGCCCCAAAATTTGAACAATTAAAAGGACCTGTGCCCCTTCTAACATAATGTAAAATAATTCTATGATGTCTTTGGAGTGTGTATGTGAAGTTTCAGCTCAAATTACCTCATAAATAAAGTTTTATAACTCTTTAAAACTACCCCTTTTTGGCTTGAACCCAAATTTAAATGAGAAAGAGGATGGGGCTGCGATAGCCTGTGAGTCAGCATAATGGCAGATTCAAAAACAGGACTAATGTGAAAAATTCAAAACGTCAAAAGAAAAGGCTCAGAAAAAGACAATCAGTGGAGACTACAGTGATCATTTGTGTATCCTAAATTTCCACATTTATAATCCTCTTAGTCACTGACATTATATTCGGCAAGTACAGCACAAAAACTCAATTGGACAGCTGCTTCTCACTTAGGGCTGTCTATGCTGATAAGGGACAGATCATCACTTATGGACGTGGCTTTCCCCCTCTGAACTGTTAAGCTAATTATAAGCTAATTATAACCACTTTATGAAAACCACAGAAAAAATACAATGTGAATATTCTTAAAAAGCACTGTAAAACTGAAAATAATTAAGAATTATTTACCGTATTTTGAATGTTCATGACATCAATTTCAAGAGTTCAAACTTAGCTGATGATTGGTAATAAAGCTTGTTTGGCACGCTGTCCTGGGACAGAGCCCTGAGCTCATAAGATCCTCGAGCCCGGGGCTCCCTCCCATTTGCAGGGCAAGAGGGGAGTTTGAGAACACTTGAAGAACACCCTCCGCTGATTAAGGATTGCTATGAGGATTTGCTGCTGGTTGAAATTTCTCTATGGTGCTGATTTAGTTTAGTCAATTTACTTATGTCTCATGTTTTGGACTGTGGGAGGAAACCGGAGAACCCGGGGCAAACCCACGCAAGCATGGGGAGAACATGAACTCTGCACAGAAATATCAACTGTCCAGGTAAAGACCCGAACCAGAGACATTCTTGCTGTGAGGCAACAGTGCTAACCACTGAGCCACCGTGCTGCCCTATAGAGGAAAAGAGGGGGAATGGGGGTGGAAGGTGGGATTCTTCAAGACGAAGATGACTAAGGTACTGTAAGACACTTTGTTTATTTATACTAATTCAGGAATCATCTGATTGGTGAATTATACGTTAGCTAATGCGGGACCAGCCGTGTCAATCATAAGCATGTGATCCTCTCGAAATTAGTTTAGAAATAACTTCACATAATGCATGTTCATTCTTACAATAAATATTGGACTATTGAATATCGGCATATGATGCATATGAATTTATGACGTGACATCCAAGCTGCACGCTATACAAAAACAGGAAACAATCAGTGATTTGAGGTTTCCCCTCATAAATCCACCCCTTCACAAAACAGACATTAAAAAAGAAATGAAACAGTAATTTATCATTCTGTTCCTGACACATGATGGATCTGAGAGTGTCTGCTGTTCTTCTTCTGGTTTTTCTCACTGGAGGTAAAAAAAAAAAAAAAAAAAAAAAAAAAAAAAAAAAATCAAACAAGCATTAATAATGTATTTTTGCTACACACTAAATCTCTCTCTCTCTCTCTCGCTCTCTCTGTCTTTAAGGAAACTCACTCAAGTGCTACTCGTGCATTTCCGCGACGGCTTCTTGTGAGGCAAAAGAGACAACTTGTCTAGCGGGATTCTCCAAATGTCAAAGTATAACAGTGGATCAAATCATAGGTAAGTGCAGAATACTGTGGAGATCTACTGTAATTATTTACTGAAAGTAATGCACGGGAGATACACTTGATCTTTTTGTTTTATTAACCTGTTGTATTACAGTTTATACGCTTATTTGTAGGATCCATGGAAGAGTCCACCACGACTAAACAGTGTGCACTTCAGTGCGAATCTGGGACCAAAAACCTACCAAGTGGAATCACAATAATTACCAAGTGCTGTGACACTGACCTCTGCAATGCTGCAGGTATTTTCCCTTATAGTTGATGAATTCAAATGAGAAAATAAATAATCACAGACTGAAACAAACAGGCGACTGTCCATAATATCTGTGCAGAATATCAAAATGTAATAATTGAAATGAGCAGCATCTGTTACAATTGTGTTTTAGTGATAACGATGGATTTGTCCAATTTCCCTTTTTCATATAGTTGAGTTTATTATCGCCCTATTCTTATGAACAATCAATATTTTTTCTGTTTGCCTTTCTGTTTTCTGAATCCCCTGTCTGAAGGTTTTAGACAGTAATCTGACGTCTTGTTCTATGATTGGTTGGCGTGATATTACTTTTAGAAAAGTGTGATGAGGAACAATGTACATGCAATTATTAATGAGTGTTATTATTATTATTATTTAATCCTAAATTACTCACTGTTTTTTTTTTAGGTGGGATGAATAAGGGAAGTGTCGTCCTGCTGTTGTCTCCTCTGCTCTTCTTCTTCCTGTTTCACTGAGTCCAACTGCAGAAGAAAAAAACAACACAACAAACATAATTGTATCATGATTTGAGTATCAAAATGAGTATTTTAATAAAGAAATATGAATCAAAGGTTGCATTCTTTTATGACCAGTTCAATCAAGGTACATTATTATATGCACACACACACACACACACACACACACACACACACACACACACACACACACACACATATATATATATATACATACACACACATTTCTAACCATAATAGTTTTAATAACTCAGTTTGACAGCAAGTAATATTTTTCTAGACATTTTCAAGACATTTCTATACAGCTAAAAGTGACATTTAAAGTCTTAACTAGGTAAATTAGGGTAAAACTAGGCAAGTTATTGTATAACGATGGTTTGTTCTGTAGACAATCGCAAAAAAAATAGCATAAAGGGGCTTATAATCGAATGGTTAGTATAGCATTAGATCCCAGGTCTCCGGTTTTAGAGTCTTAATATTCCTTCTTAATATAGACCTTTTTCTTGGAACGCCAAATTACCCATTATGCTTTGCGTATATGCGCAAGGAGAATGCTAAGAACTTCCGGTCGGCAGCTGATGCGTGTAAATGGTCACATTTAGACAGCTTTAAAACGATAGTTTTAGGCCCAATCCCAATTCTATTTTTGTACCCCTACCCCTTCCCCTTGGCCCTTACAACCGAGGGTTAAGGGGAAGGGCTTCAAAACTTACCCCTAAGAATTGGGACAGCACTTCAACACCTGCACACGTCATCATATGTCATCACGATCTCTTGCTTCACATGAGATCAGACGATCGCGACTGCTGTAGTTATTGCAGTAGTGTTATTTTGTGGTGTTTATCTTCAGGAAATCACTGAAGGCATATATTATGTTATCATAACGATCTAATGTGGCAATAAGATCGTAACTGTACTGTGTATTTACACAGTGGCCATATTCATCTATGTAAACACACGAAAACAACATTAACATTATAGCAGACACTGTAAAAAGCTCATTTTCAGCCACTAGACTGCTCTGACAGGGTATTCGAGTGTTATCGAGTGACAGAATGTTGTAGGACTGCTGTACAGGAGTTATGATTAGGGATTATAGATCGCGAAATTTAGCGTTTTTTTTTTTTGCGGTTTTTTTTAAAAGCATGACCGTAAAACATGAACGCGGTTATGAATATAATAAAACATCTGTTTGTTTGTCGTAAAAATTCGTAATAATGACAAAAAATTCTAATTTGTGGATCTCCTTACTTCCGGGTTCAGTTGTATTCTGGGAAATATTCTTACCCCTCCGTTTGAAGTGTGCTCCTGAAAAATCTTTGTTCGAAGGGGTGTATACCTACCCCTAGCCCTTAGCTGGATTTATACTTTCGCCTGGCGCCGCATCGCGCACCTCCGCTGACTGCGCGCGCACCTCGCGAAACGGACGAGGCTTTTATACTTGCCGCGTTCGCCGTTGTGATATTCTTTAAAACGACAGGGGGCGGTCAAAAGTAACTGACCGTAAAGACAGACAGATAACCAGAGAGGTAGAAAGTTTCCGGAACTACGTCATATCATTAATATCATTCACGATTTTTTAACATTATTATTATTGTTTTTATAAATTATTTTAATGATTATAAGGATCTTTATAACAATTCAAAATTTTTTTAATCAAATTTGATGCATCACTTGCTTTTGTTCATATCTCAGACAGTTTTACCTATTAAAGTTTATTAAAATATTAATGACAAGAGAACATGGGCTGCACTACAAATATATTCTTTATTATGGCAAGAATAAAAGCAAAAAAAAAAGCACACTTACTAAAAAATAGATTTAGATTTTTAGATTTAGCGGCTCCACAAGTCACATATTAACTGTCTGGCTAGTTTCTGTCCTTTACTTATGCTAAAAGGGTAATAATGGTCCAACATTCCTGACCATTATCACCAATAAAGCCTAGAAAAACAGGCATCAGTGTAAACCGAAAGGTTCAAATATTCATTTCCAGTTTTCAAAGCAATAATTTCTTAATTCATTTTAGTTTTGTAGTTATTAAATTGTTTTAAATTCAAAATTGTAACATATACATCAGTGTAAAACCTATGACTGGTGGATAAACATGTTTCTTTAATTGTGTACTGGGTCTCCACTTTGCCATGGCCTCTTTTGGCTTTAACAAACTCATCCCTCAGGTTTTTCCAAACCTTTTAACATAAACTTTTCCTCCTTTCCCACTGCTGTTGCAATTTCTAGCCAAGAATTATTGTTCATCAGGTTATCTGTATGATCACGGATCATAAAGATATGAGTACAGTCGTACTGTTTCAGTCAAAATCTCTTCAAAGTGGTTCATATTCAACTCAAATCAAACGCGGCGCCGCGCGCACTGTTCGCTTGGGTCTCAAAAAATGCCGTGCGCACCGCCAGCCGAAATCATGTCGCGCGCACTCAAAGCGAACTTCCGCTAACACCGCGATGACGTCACATTCGCCGCGCGCACTCAAGCGAACTAGCGGACGCGTCGAGTATAAACCATAGACTGTAAAAGATATGGACGTAGTATCCGTGACGTCACCCATAGGTTTCTGAACACTGCAAAAGAAGCCACAAGTAGGCGCGGCCAACCGTCGCCATTTTGTTAGCGCGTCATCGCACCGAACGCGGCATACCAAATAAGGGCAAAGAGGCGGAGAGTGAGCGGAGTTACAGACGCATGCTTGATTCTAAGCCTTTTGCTTAGACCTGGATTAAAACAGATTTATTACTTTGGGAGAACGCTTAATACTTCATCACCTGTGACTCGTTTGTGTTCTGACCACATGTGCTTGGTTGTACACTATATCAATAAAGTGTTTAGACTTTTAAAAACACTGTTGTAACACATTGAGCCACTAAACATTGTTCTTATGACGTTTTTCGACAGGAGGAAAACGCGAATTACTATCAAACACTTCAGATATAGTCTGTGTTAGTAAATGCAAGGCTGTTTATAAAATCCAGCACTAACAGTGTATGACAACACTTCAGATGACTGTTTTATAGCCTACAGCTAATCAATCTGTCAGATTCTGGAGTGCAATACAGCTCTGAAGAACATTATAAATGATAAATGATCTTAAATAAAACAAATACATTTATAGAGATGGTATAGAAGTATATCATTTCACTCACCTGTGAAATGAAGGCAACTTGAACGGTTTGTAAGCACAATTAAATCCACACATCATGCCACATCATCTGATAATTGCAGGAAATAATTCCAAAAGGCAAATGAAGGTGTAAAGAAACATTAAACAAAACCAATACACGATTTATTTGCCGAGCTCAGCGGCTAATTAGCCAGAATCAGCTGAGGTGACGAGACAGCGAGCAGCGAGGGCTAGCTGTCACTCAAGTGGCCACGCCCTTAATTATGCAAACTTAATATAACCTAATAAAAACGAAACGGATGAGTTATAAAAAAATTCACCCCCTCAGAGTTGTCATGAAGGGTAATCATAGCTATATGCATCAAAGCCATCGTTTGTACCAGGCTGTAAACATGTTTTTATCAGCTGTAAAAATGGCCAATTTACCAATGCAGAAAGATAGCCCTTGGACTTTATGGAGCCAGCCCCCCAAGGCGAGTCGATGAATTGCAGTTTTAGTTACTTCCGTATTGGCTTCCCGAGGGAGAGCGGGAGGTTGCCGCTTGGTATAAACCAGGCTTTAGCCCTACGCCTTCAAGCTAAAGAGAATTGGGACAGCCCTACCCCTTGGCGGGCACGCGCAAAACGAGGGGTAGGGGTAAGGGGAAGGGCTAAGGGGTAGAATTGGGATTGGGCCTTAATCTATTTTACCTGCTTTTATCATCTTTGAACTAATACTGTTGTCGATCAGCGCCACCTCCTGGACTGATCATTTAAAAAAATGTGATCTACGATGGCTGAGGCATTTTCCACTCGTTGACAGACGGCATCTTCTGCCGTTTAAATGAAGCCTCGTCATTCGTAGTCAACAGTTTCTCTTTCTTTCAGATATATAACCAGCCCAAACAAATATAGTTCACCAAAATGTTTAACACACACGTAGCCTACTGTACTGTCCCACAAACACACTGATTTAATAACTGTGACAAAGTGAAAATAAAGTGGTTTTGAAATGACAGAAAAACACAAACCGTGGTAAATACAACACACTAATGAAACACAAACGGCTCGCGATTAGAATGAACAGCAAATCAACCAGCAGAGTATCAGTAACAGACTTTTTATTGGTCATTTTTGTAAATTGCATGACTTACACACCTGTTAAGTTTCATGCCAGTAATCTGGGTTTGCTCTATGATGCAGTAAAGTATTACATGCGTGTGTGTGCTAAAGAGCCGCTGAGCTAACAGCTGACAGGCCGGGGAAACGCACACACTGTATTTCTGACGGCAGACACGTGAACTAGGAGAACGTTTTTCTCTCGCGCTTGAACCACATCTGACAGATTATAACGGCTTTAACACACACCTTTCAAAGTTGTGTGTCACCAAAACACTCCGTAATCCACTCAAAACGCTATTGAAACCCATTTTCGGAGCGCAAATTACAAAACACTGTAAACGGAAGTTCTTCTAACCATTCACCGGAAGACGCTGGTCGCTATGGCGGCCTCCATGCAGCAGCCAAGAAAAAGGTCTATAGTCTTAACACATAGATATACACACTAGATGTCGCCTACCCTACTGTTGTCTATTAGAAGGAACGCGTCAATAGAGCCGCCATTTTAGTACAGGGTATCGCTCCTTTGAAATGAATGCAGGACCAAGGTGAAGTGGAGGACTGTGGCCATCCAAAGCCAGAGAAATGCACATATACACATATATCTATGATCGGGAGTTTTCCCCGGTGGTCAGTAGGCAAATATCTTTTTAAATTATGAAATATTATAATTTTACATCACTTTTCTACATTGGTGTATGTGACCGCATGAGCATTTCTGACAAAGAGTGTGTGTTTGTGTGCATGGAAATGCATTACCCTCCTTCCCTGTTTAATTTGATCTAATCCATGTCCTGAAACACACCCCCTCTCCTGCTTTCACTTCTCATTCTGACGGAGGGAGCAATTCGTTTGTGAATGAATCTCTGTTATGAACGACTCGTTCACTTAGCTAACAATAACACAAGTTTCTGGCACCGCAGCGTCTTCTTGTCATATTTCATAACATTGTTTGCTTATTTTATTCAACAAAACTAGCATAAGCTTAGAATTTAGTGCGAGTTGATGCTACTTTGCCTTATGGTCACTGCAGTAAGAGACTGTATTATCATCAATAAAGTTACTTGTTAAGCACAAAAGTTCATAACATACAAAAACATAAAAAACAAAATCTTACCTATGAGATGTGATGACTTTGTGCTTTGTTTTCTTTGTTTGCTCGTTACTACACCCGTACACAGCGCTAAAGTCCAGCATCTTCAGATTGGCACACTGTCTTGACTAATGCGGTTGAATGACTTTTGTCCTTACTTTTCACTTCTTACTTTTTCAAAGTTTAATAAAAAACAGACATTTCAAATCTTTGTCAAATTATAAAAACAGAAAATGTCCAAATTTCAAAAATGTACAAAAATGGCAACAGGCAAAAATCTCAGGCACACAACTTAGGTCCACTACGCTCAATTAATTCTGGTCAATTGATTATTCCCAGAATATGAAAACCAACTGTAGGCGGTAGATCTTTCTCATATCTGGCACCTAAACTCTGGAACAGCCTTCCTAGCAGAGTTCGGGAAGCAGACACACTCTGTCAGTTTAAAACTAGATTAAAGACACATCCCTTTGCATTAGCATACACATAAAACACAAATGCTGTTGAAATCCAAATCCTCTAAAGGATTGTTAGTCTGCATTATTTAGGACAACCGGAGCCGGAAACACTTCCAAAAAGACATTATGATTTAAACAGCATCTGCGCTTATGTTAGTCGGTTTTTATTATTCCCGAGGTTTCCATAATCCTGGACCAGGCCGTATCCTGAGCAGCTGCTTTGGTGGAGGAGTGGAGGGCATGAGACTGATCCCTGTAAGACCTCAGTGACAGACGAGTCCCCGCATTGATCCTGAAGGGCCAGCCTGTGAACCAGCCGGTGACCTCTCCCTCCTGCAGCTTCTCTACGATGGACGTCCAGCATTCTCCAGCCTCTGGCATCTAGACTGCAGCTCTGCACATGAAGTTTGGCAAGAGGAGAAATAGTCAAGCCCAACTGAGCCAGGTTTCTCTCGAGGTTTTTTTTTTTTTCTTCACTTTCATCGATTGGTGAAGTTTGTTCCTCGCCACTGTCTTGCATGGTTTGGGACTTGTGGAGCTGCGCATCGATGGATTTGCTTTTCAGCATTTGGACTTAAAAATTAAACCACACTGACCTGAACTAAACTGAATTTCAACTCTGAAAACTGAACTGACACTGTTTCAATTTACTAGAACTTCTATGTTAAGCTGCTTTGACACAATCTTCATTGTAAAAGCGCTAGAGAAATAAAGATGAATTGAAAAAAATGTAATTAAATTTGAAGTGCCCATGACGTCAATATTGCGCATGTTCATTATCAGATGTATTGAATTGTTGAATATCAGCATATGTCTAGAGATAACCTTTGGTGTGACATACAAGCTGCATGCCATGCGACAACAGGAAATATCAATAAACCCACCTCTTCTTCGACAGACATAAAAAGGGAAATGAAACAGTAATTTATCATTCTGTTCCTGACACATGATGGATCTGAGAGTGTCTGCTGTTCTTCTTCTGGTTTTTCTCACTAGAGGTAAAACAAAACCACAAACAAAATCAATCAAGCATTTAATAATGTATATATTTCACATCTTTTTTGCTACATAGTGATCATTTAAGGAATGTATTTAAGGAAACTCACTCAAGTGCTACTCCTGCGTTTCTCTGACGGGTTCTTGTGGTGCAAAAGAGGAGACGTGTTCAGCTGGATACTCCAAATGCTCAAGTACAACAGTGGATCAATCCATAGGTAAGTCCATATTAATGTGGAAATCCACTGTAATAATTGACTGAAAGTTCTACATTATACATGTACTTTGAGTCATTTAGCAGACGCTTTTATCCAAAGCAACTTACAATTGAGGAAGCATTTAGCGATTCAACAAGAAGAGGCAACACACACCCCACACACACATCAGAAGTGCTAAGGAACTGTTAGTGCTCAGAGAATTAAGAGCTAAGAAGGAGCTTTGTTTTCTGTAGCAGAGATTTTTGTTTTGGTTTGAAAGATTATGTAAATTTTGTTTAGTTGCATTTACATTGAATGAACTCTTATGTTATCAATTCTGTGTATGTTTGTGTAGCACGCCCGGCGTTGAGCTGGCGGTGCTGCAGTTTAAATTTCTAAAAGATAGAAATATGAGAGAGTCAAAGTTTCGTTGCTCTTCACAGTCGAGTCGCTCTCGTAATGTTTATTACAGACATTTGATCACAATATACTATAATTTCATAAATATTTCTATGCAGTAATACTTAAAACAGACTATGCAACATCATTAAACAGTGTATTATACCCAACAAACCCTTGTCTTGTCTCAATAAATATGCATTATATGCATATATATAAATAGCTCATTCATAAACATATTATTCACATACAGGTTATTACTTTGGGTTAAGTTACTTAAAGACCGAAGAGTTAACATCACTGTTGAGGATAATCACTGTTGTCTTCAGTAAAGTCTTCTCCCCGTAAGAACTTTGGTCAGCGTACTTATTTTCTATTTGAGTCATCATTGGCGAGCCACCCAAGAAAGTTTAAGCCAAATACAACACAATTTAACAGGTTGCAGTTTGAATGATATGAGTGAATTGGTAGTCTGCTTGGGATTGGGAAGATCATTCCACCAGCGAGAAACAAATTATACCTGATCTTTCATATTACTGGAAAAAAAAAATGTTTCATTACCCTGTCGTATGAATGTTTATGTGCTTATTTACAGGATCCCTTAAGCTGGCAGCCACGACTAAACAGTGTGCAGATGTGTGTGAATCTGGGACCAAAAAATTACTAACTGGAGGCACAGTAACCACCAAGTGCTGTCACACTGACCTCTGTAATGCTGCAGGTATTGTGCTTTATTAGACCACACAGAACACTGATTTAATACACAATGAATTCAAAATGAGGAAACAAAAGAAATAATCACAGACTGAAACGAACACAGGTGACTGTCCATGAGAACTGAGCTAAATATTACATTTTAATAATAGCAAAACAGGACAAAACAAAGCATCATCTGTAGCAGTTGTGTTTTAGTGATATGATGGACTTGTCTAATTCATACGTTTCTCATATGGTTGAGTTTATAATCGCTCTATTCTTATGAACTTATTAATAGTTTTTGTGTTTGCCTAATATGCCTTCGCATTATTTGATTTGAATCCCCTGTCTGAAAGTTTTAGACGGTAATCTGACGTCTTTTTCTATGACTGGTTGCAGTGATATTGCTTTTAGACAACTGTGATGAAACTGAGGAACAATGCACATGCAGTTAATAATGAGTGTTATTATTATTATTATTATTTAATCCTAAATTACTCACTGTCTTTTTCAGATGGGATGTATAAGGGAAGTGTCGTCCTGCTGTTGTCTCCTCTGCTCTTCAACTTTCTGTTTCACTGAGTCCAAAAGCAGGAGAAAAAACAACACAAAACATAATTGTATCATGATTTGAGTATCAAAATGAGTATTTTAATAAAGAAATATGAATCAAAGGTTGCATTCTTTAATGACCAGTTCAATCAAGGTTCATTATTATATCCAAATACACTCACCGGACACTCGATCATAGTTATACCTTACTAGTACCGGGTTGAACCCCCTTTTGAACTGCCTTAATCCTTAGTGGCATAGATTCAACAAGGTACTGGAAATATTACTCAGAGATTGACATGATAGCATCACTCAATTGTGGCAGATTTGTCAGCTGTACATCCATGATGTGAATCTCCCGTTCCACCACATCCTAAAGGTGCTCTATTGGATTGAGATATGGTGACTGTGGAGGCCATTTGAGTACAGTGAACTCATTGTCATGTTCAAGAAACCAGCCTGAGATGATTCACGCTTTATGACATAGTGTTATCCTGCTGGAAGTAGCCATCAGAAGATCGGTACACTGTGGTCATAAAGGGATAGACTTGGTCAGCAACAATATTTAGGTAGGCTGTGGCGTTGACACGATGCTCAGTTGGTACTAATGGGCCCAAAGTGTGCCAAGAAAATATCCCCCAAACCATTACACCACCACCAGCCTGAACCGTTGATACAAGGCAGGATGGATCCATGCTTTCATGGTGTTGACGCCAAATTCTGATCCGACCATCCGAATGTAGCAGCAGAAATCGAGACTCTTCAGACCAGGCAACGTTTTTCCAATCTTCTATTGTCCAGTTTTGGTGAGCCTGTGTGAATTGTAGCCTCAGTTTCCTGTTCTTAGCTGACAAGAGTGGCATCCGGTGTGGTCTTCTGTTTCTGTAGCCCATCTGCCTCAAGGTTGGACATGTTGTGTGTTCAGAGATGCTCTTCTGCAGACCTCAGTTGTTAAGAGTGGTTATTTGAGTTACTGATGCCTTTCTTTCAGCTCGAACCAGTCTGGACATTCTCCTCTGACCTCTGGCATCAACAAGGCATTGGCTCAGAACAGCTGCTCACTAGATATTTTCTCTTTTTCAGACCATTCTCTGTAAACCCTAGAGATGGTTGTGCGTGAAAATCCCAGTAGATCAGCAGTTTCTGAAATACTCAGACCAGCCCGTCTGGCACCAACAACCATGCCACATTCAAAGTCACTTAAATCCCCTTTCTTTCCCATTCTGATGGTGGGTTTGAATTGCAACAGATCGTTTTGACCATGTCTACATGTCAAAATGCATTAAGTTGCTGCCATGTGATTGGGTGAATAAATGCTTTATCAACACCACTTCATGCAGCTTTGTAACCTAATCTAAAGTGAGGACCATTTGTGCTTTATAAATCCCTTATAAATGACAATTATAGCCTCGGTTATAATCCAAACAGATAAAAGGAAGGAGTGACTCATAACAAATATATACAGTTAAGTCATCATCTGCAATTTTTTATTCTTTTAAAAATATTTCTCAAGTGATGGATTAAGGAAATGTTCACAATTTTTTTTTTCTTCTGGAGAAAGTCTTATTTGTTTTATTTCAGCTAGAATAAAATCAGTTTTACATTTTTAAAAAACATTTTAAGGTCAATATTATTAGTCTCCCTAAGCAATTTTTCTGATTGGCTACAGAACAAACCACTGTTAAAATCAGTGATGGTTCTAAATTAAAAGGCACCCTGGGCGTAACTGTATGAGCAACTCAAGACCACAAGAGGAAGCTGTTGGTGTAAGTTCCACAGACTTTTTACAGCAGACATTTTTGTCATTGTGTTTCTCACTCATCATGTTGTTTGTAATAAAACCATTATTTCATCACAGAAAAGTTTTATTTTTTTTCTTGTAGCTGTGAGATGATACATATGTGATTTATGCAAATCTTATTGTCAATTTACTTATTTATAAATCATTCATTCATTCATGAACCACCAACTATTCTGGCATATGTTTTACGCAGCGGGCCCTTTCAGCCACAACCATATATACACTCTCGCATTCGCACACACACACACACACACACACACACACACACACACACACACACACACACACACACACACACACACACACACACACACACACACACACACACACACACACACAATTATACACTACGAGCAATTAAACGTATTCAATTCACCTATAGCGCATGTGTTTGGACTATGGGGGAAACTGGAGCAACCGGAGGAAACCCATGCCAACACGGGGAAAACATGCAAACTCCAAACAGAAATGCCAACTGACCCAGCCGGGGCTTGAACCAGCGACCTTCTTGCTGTGAGGCGACGGTGCTAACCACTGAGCCACCGTGCCACCATTTATAAATCAAATTTCCAATTAATTATGTTTTTCCTGAATCATTCATGTTTTTAGGAGCATGTCCCAGGAGCTACATTTTTTGCAGTTTTTGTTTTTTCGCAAATTCGCTAGAGGCAGCTGTGTACACTTTGTGAGATCTCACATTTCTCTTGCGAGTGCCATTCGTGCCTACTGTTCTCGTGTAAATCCACCAGAGGCCGCTGTTGACTGACTGTTTGACTGACTGACTGATCGACTGACCCACCCTCCTCCTTCCCTAAACCCAACCAATAGTGTTTTCAAAAGCACTGATTGACCAGCGCCCACTTACTTCCCTAAACCCAACCGACATGTTCTTTTTTGGCTTCTGTTTTTGCCTTACCCGCTTTCTGGAACCGTTCTTCACCAGACTCAAACCTCGTCATCGTGGCCAGCTCCTCTGTGTGTCTCAAATCCTCCGACGTACATGATGAGCTACTGGACAAACTGGTAACAGCGGGAAATCAGTCCACATGCGATTCAAGACCAGCGACGAGATGATCCCAAGGTTTTCATAATCTTAGACCAGGCCGCATCATGAGCAGCTGCTGTGGTAGTCATGGAGGAGTAGAGAACATGAGACTGATTCCTGTGACGCTCCAGGGACAGACGAGTCTTCGCTGAGGTCCAGCATTCTCCAGCCTCCGGCACCTAGACTGCAGCTCTGCACAAGACGTTTGGCCATAGGAGAAATGGTCGTGCCCAACTGAGCCTGGTTTCTCTCCAGGTTTTTTTAATTCTTCACTTTCGCCAATTGGTGAAGTTTTTTTCCTCGCCGCTGTCACCACTGGCTTGCATGGTTCGGGATTTGTAGAGCTGCGCATCGATGAATTTGCTCTTCAGTGTTTGGACTCTCAGTAGTGATTATTAACCCACACTGAACTGAGCTAAACTGAACTGCACTTAAACACTGAAAACTGAACTGACGCTGTTTCAACTTACTATAATCTTCTATGTGAAGCTGCTTTGACACATTGATCTACATTGTAAAAGCGCAAATAAAGGTGAATTGAATTGAATGGAGGTAAGCGGTCAGCTGGTAAGCGAGAAAAGAAACGGCGTCATACCGTCACATAGCGTTCGTTTTAAAGATGAAATGCAGCCATATGTACCTCTGGCTGCATCATTTACAATCTCCAGAAACATACATATATAGCTACGTTATCAGAATGAGCCAATGTTGTTTTAAAGCGAGTGTGTGAGCTGATTGCCTAAAGGGATTTCTCGATTTTAGTGTTTTGAAGGCTCACCTGTCAACCCGCCACACACATGCATACATATTGGTAGTTTTTAAATGTATTTTATACTGTCAAATATAAAATTCTGAATTTGAATGTGACATTAAGGAATTTACACCACTTACAATTAACAAAAGCTTGAGTTAAATTTAATTCAATTCATTTAGTTACTAATGTTAACTATTGGAGCCTTATTACTCAGTGTTAGCATACAATCATTAAAAATACCATGGCACTTCTCGTACAGTCAGTGTTGGGGAGAATACTTTGCAAATGTATTTAGTTACAGAATACAGAATACCTGCTTTAAAATGTATTTTGTAATGTATTCCGTTACTTTGCTTAATCCTGGTACTGTATTCTAAATACTTGGAATACTTCCCCTTGAAAACAGCCTTCAAGTCTATTAAATGTCACACTATGCGTTGGTAGCAATTTCTGCAGGAAAACAGAGGGCCTCTAATGCTATTATTGACTGACAGGGAAAAATAAATAAAACAATATAATTATGTTTATTAAATAATGTTTATTTATCAAAGTGTCAACAAATTCAGTTTCTGTTTCTGTAATAAAGATAAAAAGTGCTTGAACATAGACAGCATTACTGTCTGTAATATACAGTATATGTATATAACATGCATTTTGCTTACCCTTTGTATTTCACAGTCTGCACAGAAAAATATCAGGTAAACAAGAAAAGAAAAACTTCAAAATAGTTTATGTAAAATCAAGGTAATGTAACAGGTTCTATCCAACATTTTAATTTCTATTATGAAAACTTCTCACGTAAGAACAATATTGCAAATATTAGCAGAATGCAAAATGTGTTTGCTTTACAAAAATGTAAACATCAAAATGAACAAGTTTTGTTTTAAGTCGAACATATTAGCCAGTAGCCACCTCTCTACAGTACCTTGAACTACCTTGCTTGAACTTCCAAGACGTGAATGCATTTTTTCCCTTTACTGCTGCTAGAAAGTTGCTTCGGTTGCGGCTCCAACCCCTCGAGCTCCTGGTCTGAATCCTCCATATTTGTACACCCAAGTTAACCAGGGCTGCCAACTTTGGCTAAGGTGCCCATAAGTCCCACCCACATTTGTGTCAAAGAAGCGAACGTAAATTTAAGAAGCATAAACGAAACCTCTGAAAGCGCAAACGAAACATCAAGCAGCGAATTCACGAACAATGACGGCAAAAAAAGCAGTTTATTTGAAAGTCCTGGTTGTTGTCCGGTTGTTCGGTGTTTGCGATCATCCTTTTTGCTGCGTGAGAAAATGGAGGTGTGGCGTGAGAGCGTGAGAACAGGGTCATTTGCGTGAGTCTCACTGAGTTAACGCTGGTGATTGCAGTCGGGAGTGTAGCTTCTGTTTCTATGGTTTTGGTGGCAATTTAGTAATATTATTATGGGCCAGACACGCATCGCCCGAAGTATTCCAATGGTATTAGGAAAGTAACTGTATTCTAAATACCCTGTTTAAAAATAGTAACTGTAACGGAATACAGTTACTCAAGAATAGTATTCTAAATACGTACCGCCGTTACATGTATTCCGTTACTCCCCAACACTGCGTACAGTGTAGGGGTGTAACCCCAGTGTCCTGGCCAAAGTCCCTCAATCGGCCCTTACGATCATGGCCTCCCAATCATCCCCATCCACCAAATTGGCTCTATCACTGCCTCTCCACTCCACCAGTAGCTGGTATGTGGTGAGCGTATGTGTTCCCGCCGCCCCCCAATGATTGTGAAGCGATTTGGGTGTATGGCCATACACAATAAAAATGCGCTATATAAATACACATTTCATTACATTTACATTACAATACAATATAAATAGTCGGAATCTTCAATCAATATTTAAGCAAAAATGTTTGAACTATCGATCTAATTATAACCATTTTACTGACCACTGAAAATACAAAGTGAATATTCTTAAAAAGCACTGTAAAACTATTAAATAATAAATAATTATTCAGTTATTTGGAGTGCCCATGATGTCAATATACTTCATGTTCATTATTACAATAAATATTGGATTATTGAATATCGGCATTTGTCTTAAGACAACCTTTATGATAGGGGTGAAACGATACACCAAAGACACGGTTCGGTTCGGTTCATGGTTTTGGAGCCACGGTTCGGTTCGGTTCGGTTTCTGTTTGCTGTGGGGTTAGGGTTGATGTCATCTTAACAGCAATGCTAAGGAACAATAGATTCACTTAATAACAAGAACAACTAAACATTTTCTTTATTAACTTTGCCATCACATTTTAGTACAGTCAGGATACCGGAGTAAACAACAAAAATGAAATAAATACCTCCAATATAGAGTAGTCAGAAAAAACAATTCTCTTTAGTGCAGCCATCTTAAGAAAGTAAACTCAAATTAAATAAATAACTGCAGTGTAGACTAGTGAAAGATAAACAGGCTTGTCCTCTCTAAGAACATATGAAATATTTCAGTTAATTTCAGTTAAGATGAATACAGTTTCCATAATTATACTTAACTGATAAATGTCAATGGCTCTGCAATGACTTTATCTTGCTGGAGTCTATAGCCGCCTCACTCCACCCCAGGACGCGTTAATGTCGCAAAACGCACAAAAACGCACTAAATCGCACTTCAGCAGCGGTTATTTGAAAGATCTGCACTTGAGCGTGTATATTTGAGGGCGTGCAAGAAGTTTTGCGCACGAGGAAAATCAGAGGAAATCGGCGCGCAAGCAAAGAGAATAAACTGCAGTTTTGTCTGAAACTAATGTTACGGTTCTAGCTGGTTGTATTTTAGCCTCCCGTTCGCTCTCTCTCTCTCTCTCTCTCTCTCTCTCTC
Organism: Danio kyathit; assembly: GCA_903798195.1. NCBI lineage: Eukaryota > Metazoa > Chordata > Actinopteri > Cypriniformes > Danionidae > Danio > Danio kyathit. The sequence continues at coordinate 8,948,082 of LR812539.1, forward strand.
TCTCTCTCTCTCTCTCTCTCTCTCTCTCTCTCCGTGCCTGTCATTTCTGTATATCCACCTTCACGACAGCTGATTGGTCAGGAGACCGATCTATCATCACTGGGCGTCGTGGCGCGGGGATATAAAAAGCCCGTCAGGAAAAGCGGAGAAGAGCGCATCTTCCTTTGATCTCATTTTTCGTGTATTTTGTCAACATGATTATGATTTTCGTTGTTTTTGCTTAACTTTCGTTTGGGCAAAATTATTTCGCATTACTTTTGCCCACTCTGAGATATTTTTGTGATTTTTGTACATTTTTATTTTGATTGATTTGTTTGTTAGTTTTTGGCTCAGCTATTGTTGGCTATTTCCCGTTACATTGAGCTATGGTGGATAGGGAAGATGTCTTATGACTTCCATTTTGCAAACACGTAGAAAATGTATTGTTAAAGACATCAGGTAAGAGGTGAACGTCATCTTTGAATTTATTTTATTCTACAGTTCAGTATAGGGAAGAATGCGGTGCACGGCGCTGAAAACTGCAATGTCAATATATTGCCTGCGCGCCTATTCTCTCCGTCCATGCACAAAACTCCTGCGTGCCCCCATATATACTCCGCTCAAGTGCTCCTTAGTGTGTTTATGTAACATGTATGTCTCCAACCTTCATTAGATTTGCTAGAAATATTTATGAATGTCTCCAATAGACCCGAGCGGCATAAATGCTCCCTGAAGTAAATTGAAACGGCTATAAACTCCATTAAGATAACCTCATCTATACATTTTAAAGTATTATAAAGCATTATCTATTATCTATAAAGTATAATTATGGAAACTGTGTTCATCTTAACTGAAAGCGGTCGTATTTGCCAGCCTCACACGCTGCATGCACCTGTCAGTCAGTTACTGATGCGTGATGCGTAAACGCACTAAATCGCAATTCAGCTGCGTGTTTTTGAAAGCGCACTTGAGCAGAGTATACACGAGGGCACGCAAGAATCCCGTGCACCAACAGAGAAAACCGGCGCGCAAGCATTAGTCAGTGGCGGGGTGAATTTTGGTGTGGCGCCCTGCCATGGAAGAATGAATGGAGCGGAAACCATGCAGTAATCGAGTGATCGCGCACTCACAAGACATGACATGCACTTGGAAAATACTAACTTTAGAATATAATATTTAGAACAAAACCTCATTACTAATACAATTTAATCAAATGTGATCAAATAAATATGTGCTTAAATTTGGTTTAATTACTTAGAGACAAGTGAGGTCAACCTCAACAATGGGCAGCAGGGGGCGTGAGAGTATCGCGGTACGCCACGAGAGTTTCGCGATTCGTATCGTGGTTGGTGTATCGCGATATTTCGGTTCGGTTCGAAGTATCGTTACACCCCTACTTTATGATGTGACATACAAGCTGCTTGCTGTACAACAACAGGATATATCAGTGATTTGAGGTTTCCCCTAATAAACCCACCCCTTCACAAAACAGACATAAAAAAGGAAATGAAACCGTTATTTATGATTCTGTTCCTGACACATGATGGATCTGAGAGTGTCTGCTGTTCTTCTTCTGGTTTTTCTCAATAGAGGTAAAACAAAACAAATAAGCATTTAATATTGTGTATATATTAAACTACATTACAGCATTTAATAATGTATTGTTGTTTTTTTGCTACATATTGATCATTCTGAATTTAAGGAAACTCGCTCAAGTGCTACGCATGCTTGTCTCTGACGGGTTCTTGTGATGAAAATGAGCTGATATGTCCAGCGGGATTGTCCAAATGTTTAAGTAAAACATTGCTTGAATCCATAAGTAAGTCCATGATAATGTGGAAATCCACTGTAATAATTGACTGAATGTTCTACATTATACATTTATGTTTAGTTATTTAGCAGATGCTTTTCTCCAAAGCAACTTACAATTGAAGAGGCATTCAGAGAGTCAACATGAAGAGGCAACACACACAAGAAGTGCTAATTATTCAAAGAAACTGTTAGTGCTCAGAAAAATAAGAAGGGAGGAGGATTTTTTTTCTTTTAATTTATTTCTTTTAATTTTTTTAATAAAGTGCACAAGTGCTTGCGGAACAAATTATACTGCATCTTTCATATTTTAAAATGGTTTCATTATCATGTCATATAAAATTGTGTGTGCTTATTTATAGGACCCCTTAAGCTGTCTAGCACATCTAAACACTGTGTGAGTGAGTGTGTACCTAGGACTGAAAAACTACCAACAGGAGGCACAATAATCACCAAGTGCTGTGACACTGACCTCTGCAATGCCGGCAAACTAGAAGCTGAAGACATTGACCTCACAAATGCTGAAGGTATTGTGCTTTATTAGACCACAAAGAACACACAGTATACAGTGCTCAGCATGATTGAGTACAGCACATTTTAAAATGAATATTTTTATCCATTTCTCAGTGAATATAGGCGATGTATTTTGGTGCGTTTAAACAAAACTGATTTATTAAACCGATATATTTATTAAAATAATATTTAATTCACCAAACATATCTAGAAATGGAAAGATAATACAATTAAATTCAAGATATTTATTGCAAAAAAAAAAAAAAAAAAAACTAAAAAATTTTAACTAAATTTTTCCATTTTTTTAATTTCTCTTGATTTTTCCTCTTTTTTAAAATTTGTATTTAATATTTTTCTATAACATATACATTTGGCTGTACTAGTTTCTGGATTGTTATCGTAAGTTATTTTGTTAGATAAGCTCTAGCTTTGGCTTCAGTACTGACTAATCTAATGTATATGCACAAATATAATATTGTAAAGCTTCCTATTAAAATAGGAATTTAAAAGATAGATTTGTGAGGGGTGTACTTATATATGCTAAGCACTGTATATAGTATAATACATATATAGCAAAAAAAATGGTGGGTAGGTGTGGACCTCTTTAGTCTTTAGAAAATTTGAGTTGTGGCTTGGATATACTGAAATTAAATAAATTATATATTTATATATACAGTATATACTACCTGTCAAAAGGTTGGGGTTAGTTTTATTTTTTTTAGAGATAATTATTCTGTTCATCAATTAATTATTAGGCGACGCAGTGGCGCAGTAGGTAGTGCTGTCGCCTCACAGCAAGAAGGTCTGCATGTTCTCCCTGCGTTCGCGTGGGTTTCCTCCTGGTGCTCCGATTTCCCCCACAGTCCAAAGACATGCGGTACAGGTGAATTGGGTAAGCTAAAATTGTCCGTAGTGTATGAGTGTGAATGAGTGTGTGGATGTTTTCCAGAGATGGGTTGCGGCTGGAAGGGCATCCGCTTTGTAAAATTGTGCTGGATAAGTTGGCGGTTCATTCCACTGTGGCGACCCCGGATTAATAAAGGGACTAAGCCGACAACAAAATGAATGAATTATTAAATGTAAAGAAAATTGTTAAATTGTTAAATATTAAGTAAAATTTTAAATAACTGCTTTCTTATTGTGTGTTGTTTCAAATGAAATTATTACTCCAGTCATTATTGCTTTATTACTATTATTATTATTAATAATAACAACATTAATAATAATAATAATAATAATAATAATAATAATAATAATAATAATAATAACATTAATAATAATAATAATAATAATATTTGAGTGATTTCTAAAGGGTCATGTGACTGAACACTGGAGTAATGAAGCTGAAAATCCATCATTAAAATCACTGGAATAAATTATTTAATTAAATGATAAACTACTTTTGAACAGTTATTTTATAGAGCAATAACATTTCACAATTTCACCATTTGTTCTGTATTTTGATGAAATAAATGCAGTCTTGGTGAGCAGGAGAAGCTGATTTTAAAACATCTAAAAATCTTACTGACACCAAACTTTTGACCGGTAGTGTATATATAGATGTCTTTTTACATTTTTTAATTAAATGCACAAGTGCTTGTGGAACAAATTATACTGGATCTTTCATATTTCAAAATTGTTTCATTATCCTGTCATATAATATTGTGTGCGCTTATTTACAGGATCCACTGAGCTGGCTGACACACCTAAACAACTAGAAGCTGGAGGCACTGACCACACAAATGCTGCAGGTATTGCACTTTATTAGACCACAAAGAACACTGATTTAACACAGTATACAGTACAGTGCTCAGCATAATTGAGTACAGTGCATCCGGAAAGCATTCATAGCGCTTCACTTTTTTCACATTTGTTTGTTACAACCTTATTCCAAAATGGATTAAACTCATTTATTTCCTCAAAATTCTACACACAATCCCCCATAATGACAATGTGAAAAAAGAGTTTTTGAAATTGTTGCAAATTTATTAAAAATAAAAATGCTGAAAAATCACATGTACATCAGTATTCACAGCCTTTGCTCAATACTTTGTTGATGCACCTTTGGCAGCGATTACAGCCTCCAGTCTTTTTGAATTTGATGCCACAAGCTTGGCACACCAGTCTTTAGGAATTTTTGCCCATTCCTCTTTGCAGTACCTCTCAAGCTCTATCAGGTTGGATGGGAAGCGACGGTGTACAGCCATTTTCAGATCTCTCCAGAGATGTTCAATAGGATTTAGTCTGGGCTCTGACTGGGCCACTAAAGGACATTCACAGAGCCACTTCACTGATATTTTGGCGGTGTGCTTTGGGTCATTGTCTTGCTGGAAGATGAACCGTCGCCCCAGTCTGAGGTCAACAGCACTCTGAAGCAGGTTTTCATTCAGGATGTCTCATTACATTGCTGCATTCATCTGTCCCTCTATCCGGACTAGTCTTCCAGTTCCTGTTGCTGAAAAACATCCCTTCAGCATGATGCTGCCACCACCATGCTTCACTGTAGGGATGGTATTAGCCTGGTGATGAGCGGTGCCTTGTTTTCTCCAAACGTAACGCCTGGCATTCACTCCAAAGAGTTCAATTTTAGTCTCATCAGACCAGAGAATTGTGTTTCTTATGGTCTGAGAGTCCTTCAGATGCCTTTTGGCAAATTCCAGGCAGGGAGTGGCTTCTCTTAGGCCACTTTACCATACAGGCCTGATTGGTGGATTGCTGCACAGATGGTTTCCTTCTGTAAGGTTCTCCTCTCTCCACAGAAGAATGCTGGAGCTCAGACAGAGTGACCATCAGGTTATTGATCACCTCCCTGACTAAGGCCCTTCTCCACCATCACTCAGCTTAGATGGCCGGCCAGTTCTAGGAAGAGTCCTGCTGGTTCCAAACATCTTCCACTTACAGATGATGGAGGCCACTGTGCTCATTGAAACTTTCAGAGCAGCAGAAAATTTTCTGTAACCTTCCCCAGCCTTGTGCCTCGAGACAATCCTGTCTCGGAGGTCCACAGACAATTCTTTTGTCTTCATGCTTGGTTTGTGCTTTGACATGCACTATCAACCCTGGGACCTTATATAGACAGGTGTATGCATTTTCAGATCATGTCCAATCAACTCAATTGACCACAGGTGAACTCCAATTAAACTGCTGAAACATCTCAAGAATGATCGGTGGAAACCGAATGTACCTGAGCTCAATTTAGAGCTTCACGATAAAAGGCTGTGAACACTGGATCTACATGTGATTTTTCAGCTCTTTTATTTTTAATAAATTTGCAACAATTAAAAAAACTATTTTTTCACATTGTCATTATGGGGTATTGTGTGTAGAATGTTGAGGAAATAAATGAATTCCATCTATTTTGGAAGGCTGTAACATAAAAAATGTGGAAAAAGTGAAGCGCCATGAAGACTTTCCGGATGCACTGTACACCTCATTTTAAAATGAATATTTTTTTCCATTTCTGAGTTAATATAGGCAATTTATTTTAGTGCATTTAAACAAAACAGATTTATTAAACAGATATATTTATTAAAATAATATTTTAGTCACCAAACATACTTAAAATTGAAAATAATACAATTAAATTCAAGCTAAATATTGCAAAAAAAAAAAATTAAACCTACAAAATTTCAACTACATTTTTCCTCTTTTTTTGGCTGTACTATTTTTTGGACCATTATTGTAAGTTATTTTGTAAGATAAGCTCCAGATTTGGCTTCAGTACTGACTAATCTAATGTATATGCACAAATATAATATTGTATAGCTTCCTATTAAAATAATAATAATTTAAAAGATAGATTTGTGAGGGGTGTACTTATATATGCTGCGCACTGTATATATATATATATATATATAGCAAAAAAAAAATGGTGGGTAGGTGTGGATTGCTTTAGTCTTTAGAAAATTTGAGTTGTGCCTTTGATATACTGAAATGAAATAAATTATATAATTATTCAGTTCATCAAGGCGGCATTTATTAAATATAAAGAAAGTTATTAAATTGTTAAATATTTAATAAAGTTTTAAATAACTGCTTTCTTATTGTGTGTAGTTTCAAACGAATTTAATAGTCCAGTCGTTATTGCTTTTATTACTATTATTATTAATAATAATAACATTAATAATAATAATAATTAATATTAGAGTGATTTCTGAAGGGTCATGTGACTGAAGAGTGGAGTAATGAAGCTGAAACTTCATCATTAAAATCACTGGAATATGATTCAATTAAATAATAAACTACTTTTGAATAGTTATTTTATAAAGCAATAACATTTCACAATTTGTTCTGTATTTTGATGAAATAAATGCAGCCTTGGTGAGCAGGAGAAGCTGATTCTAAAACATTTAAAAATCCTACTGACCCCAAACTTTTGACCGGTAGTGTATATATAGATGTCCTTCTTTAAATTTTTTTACTGAAGTACACATATGCTTGTAAAACAAATACTGAATCTTTCATATTTTAAAATTGTTTCATAACCTGTCATTTAACATTGTGTGCGCTTATTTACAGAATCCCCTAAGCTGGCTGACAAAACTAAACAAGAAGCTGGAGGCACTGGCGTCAAAAGTGCTGCAGGTATTGTGCTTTACTAGACCACAAAGAACGCTGATTTAATACTCAGTGAATTAAAAATGAGAAAATAAAAGAAATAATCACCGACTGAAACAAACACAGGCGATGCGGTGGCGCAGTACTGTAGGTAGTGCTGTCGCCTCACAGCAAGAAGGTCACTGGTTCGAGCCTCGGCTGAGTCAGTTGGCGTTTCTGTGTGGAGTTTGCATGTTCTCCCTGCATTCGCGTGGGTTTCCTCCGGGTGCTCTGGTTTCCCTCACAGTCCAAAGACATGCGGTACAGGTGAATTGGGTAGACTAAATTGTCCGTAGTGTATGTGTGAGAATGAGTGTGTGTGGATGTTTCCCAGAGATGGGTTGCGGGCGGAAAGGCATCCACTGTGTAAAAACGTGCTGGATAAGTTGGTGGATCATTCCACTGTGGCGACCTCAGATTAATAAAGGGACTAAGCCAAAAAGAAAATGAATGAATGAATGAATGAATGAAACAAACACAGGTGACTGTCCATGAGAACTAAGCTAAATATTACATTTTAATAATAGTAAAACAGGACAAAACAGAGCAGCATCTGATCGACTGATGGACTTGTCTAATTCATACGTTTCTCATATGGTTGAGTTTATAATCACTCTATTCTTATGAACTTATTAATAGTTTTTGTGTTTGCCTAAAAGGCATTCGCAGTATTTGATTTGAATCCCCTCTCTGAAAGTTTTAGACGGTAATCTGACGTCTTGTTCTATGACTGGTTGCAGTGATATTGCTTTTAGAAAACTGTGATGAAACTGAGGAACAATGCACATGCGATTAATAATGAGTGTTATTATTATTATTATTATTATTTAATCTTAAACTACTCACTGTCTTTTTCAGGTGGGATGTATAAGGGAAGTGTCGTCCTGCTGTTGTCTCCTCTGCTCTTCTACTTTCTGTTTCACTGAGTCCAACAGCAGGAGAAAAAACAACACAGCAAACATAAAATAAAGAGATATAAATCAAAATGTTACAATTATTCATGACCACATTTATCAAGGTACATTTTTTTATTTCCAAATCCATCCATCCATCTATATACAGTCAAGATCAGGCTAGACTGTATACAGTATATACTGCACATACATTTGTACATACATGTACACTGCAAATACATAATTACATACACTGTACATGTATATATGTGTATGTAATTAACTTTTGGGGATCTTTATTTCCTTTCGTAAGATGATTTTCTAAAAAAATAAAATGTCTTTCATGTTAATAAAAAACTTCTAAACACAATGGGCTCTTTTTTTTAACGATCTAGGCGTAAAGTCTGAAGCGCAGAGTGCATAAGTGTTGTGTGTCCAAATCCACTTTTGCTATTTTAAGGACGGAAAAAATACGCTCTTATTCTCCTAATGGTTTATGAGCGTGTTTTGAGCATAAACCAATCAGAGACTCATCTCCCATTCCCTTTAAGAGTCAGTGGCGTCGCGCCATAGCACATTTGCTATTTACATGGCAGACTTTGTAAGTGGAAAAACTGAACGCTTCACTAGCGAGAAAACAGTTAAACAGAGCATCTGCAGCACGAGGATAAAGAATGAGCCTCCTACATTCGGCCTCTTTGGACGTCACTGCCGCTGTTACGCTACCTGCAACGAGTCTGTTTGGAGCTCGCTCTGTTGCATAGATTCGCAATTTGCATTTTTATTATCAAATACCTCCACATTTGCTAAATACTACTTAGGGGGAACAAACCCTAAATACATTTTATATAACATTTAACACTTTATACAAATAAATCTACTTTAAAACGTTCTGTCTCTCGAGCATCCGCCTGCTGTTTGTAGCTTAGCCTGCTAGCACCGCTAGTCAGCTAAAGCTACCGACTGCTTTCATTCCCTAATTTTCTCACTTACTGGCTTTGCTCGTTACCCTGTACGATGTCGCTTGTGTCTTCGTCCTTGTGTGCAGGAGAGACATCGGTGGAGGCGCTGGACATGGAGCTGGAACAGTTGGAAGAACGCATCCGTCTTCTGCAGGTGATGCGGACGCGGCTCAGAGCACAAGGGCCTTGCTCGCCTGAGGTAAGTGCACAATACAGCCGTGACACTCCGTCTACCTCAACCCCTCGTGTTCCTCTGTCCAGGCCCAGCGCACCTAGGACGCGGTTCGCCCAGGGGTCGTTCACGCCGACACCCGGCGACCACGGCCCCTGGGTGCAGCCGCGTAGGGTGATCAGGAAGACCTGGGCCAGAGAGTCTCCTCCCGCGTTCGAGATCTCCACGGAGAACCTCTTCGCCCCTCTCTGTGGGACGGGTCACGATGTGGCTATCATTGGTGATTCCATCGTCCGCCACGTCCGTCCTGCTTCCACTTCAGGTAATAAAGTACGCACATTCTGCTTTCCTGGTGCTCGCGTTAAGAATATTTCTACACAGATTCCAAGTATCCTGAGCGCTGGCGAGAGCCCCGGTGCCGTTGTCCTCCATGTGGGGACGAACGACACCGGGCTCCGCCAGTCGGAGATCCTGAAGAGGGACTTCAGGGGCCTCATCGAGACGGTTCGACGCACCTCGCCCGCCACGCAGATCATCGTTTCTGGACCGCTTCCTACCTACCGCCGAGGAAATGAAAGGTTCAGTAGACTTTTTGCTCTGAATGAATGGCTATTAACATGGTGTAATGAACAGAAACTGCTCTTTGCCAATAACTGGAATCTTTTCTGGGAGCGTCCTAGGCTTTTCCGTCCGGACGGCCTGCACCCTAGTCGAGTTGGAGCTGAACTGCTGTCAGACAACATCTCTAAGATGCTTCGTTCTGTCTGACTAGTAAGTAAAAATTCACATTTTATCCATATAGACTCTTGTTCGACCCACTTAAATTACCGTAATACATGTCTAGCTTACCCCATAGAGACTGTGTCTGTTCCTCGTGCTATTAGATCAACAATTAAACGTACTGTGTGCTCTAGAAAAAATCTATTAAGAATAAAAGCTGAAAATCCAATAAAACATAATAATACAAACTTCGTAAAGCTTGGTCTCCTAAGCATAAGGTCACTAGCACCTAAAACGCTTATCATTAATGAAATAATAACAGATAACAATCTAAATGCACTCTGTCTCACTGAAACCTGGCTGAAACAAAATGACTATATTAGCTTAAATGAAGCAACTCCTCCAGGATTCACATATAAGCATAAGGCTCGTCAAACCGGTCGTGGTGGTGGAGTTGCAGCAATCTTTAGTGATATTCTTAGTTTTAATCAGAGAAATGGACTTATGTTTAACTCCTTCGAGGTATTAGCTCTTAATGTTATGCTACCGGATATTAGGCAAAAACCTATGTTATCTCTTGCTATAATCACCATATATAGACCCCCAGGACCCTATGTCAATTTTCTAAAAGAGTTTTCTGATTTTATTTCTGACTTACTAGTTAAAACTGATAAAATATTAATTGTAGGAGACTTCAACATTCACGTAGATGACTCCAATGATACACTAGGGCTCGCCTTTATGGATCTACTACATTCACTTGCTGTCGGTCCAACCCATCGCTTAAAGCATACATTAGATCTAATATTGTCTTACGGAATTGAGGTCTTTGATGTAGACATTATACCACAAAGTGATGATATTACAGACCACTACCTCTTACTATATAAGCTGCGTTTACCTGAAATTAGCAGATCTGCACCAATATACCACCCTGGTAGGACTATCGTTCCATCCACAAAGGATGAATTCATAAATAACTTACCTGATCTTTCTTTATTTCGAAATACACCCGCAAACGCAAATGACCTTGATGTAGTAACCAGCAGTATGGATGCCATCTTTACTAGCAGACTTAATACAGTGGCACCCATCAAATTAAAAAAGGTTAGAGAGAATAAAACTACACCATGGTACAATAATCATACTCGCGCTCTCAAAACAGCAACCCGTGCTCTGGAACGTAAATGGAAAAAAACTAATTTAGAGGTTTTTAGAATTGCGTACAAAGACAGTATGTCCAGCTATAGGAGGGCTCTTAAATCTGCCAGGGCCAAGCACCTCCACAAACTGATAGAAAATAACCATAACAATCCGAGATTTTTATTTAGCACCATTGCTAAACTAACAAATAATCGATCATCTTTGGAACAAAATGTCCCACCGCAAATTAGTAGAGATGACTTCATGAATTTTTTCAGTGATAAAATAGAAGGCTTTAGACAGAAAATAGAAGATGTTAAACTTTCTGCACCACCTCATACTCCCGATCCAGTAAACATTCAACTGAATCAAAATAACCTACAATGCTTCAAAACCATAGAACAGGAAGAGCTAGATAAAGTTATAAATAGTTCTAAATCAGCTACATGTATGTTAGATCCAATTCCAACAAAATTACTGAAAGAATTGCTACCTGTTATAGGAGAACCTCTCCTTAATGTTATCAACTCTTCTTTATCTTTAGGCCATGTTCCAAATCCTTACAAGCTAGCAGTTATTAAACCTATTATTAAGAAACCACAACTGGACCCGAGCAACTTAGCTAATTATAGGCCTATTTCAAATCTTCCGTTTATGTCTAAAATACTAGAAAAAGTTGTTTCTACCCAATTATGCTCCTTTCTGCAGACAAACAATATTTTTGAAGTGTTTCAGTCAGGTTTTAGGCCTCATCACAGTACAGAAACCGCATTAGTAAAAATAACCAACGATTTACTCTTAGCTGCTGACCAAGGGTGCATCTCACTATTAGTTCTACTTGATCTTAGCGCCGCATTTGACACCATTGACCACAAAATTCTCATAGAACGCTTAAATTCTACAGGTGTCCAAAAACAGGCTCTTGAATGGTTTAGGTCATACCTAGCTGACTGTTACCAGTTTGTGAATATTAATAGACAGCTTTCACAGGTCAGGCCAGTAAAGTACGGGGTCCCTCAAGGATCAGTTTTAGGCCCCTTGCTGTTTACAATATACATGCTTCCCCTGGGGGACATTATTAGAAAACACGGGATCAGCTTTCATTGCTACAGTATGGAGACGATACTCAATTATACATTTCAACTAAACCTGATGAGATGTCTGAACTGTCTAAGCTAACCGAGTGTATCAAAGATGTTAAAGACTGGATGACCAACAATTTTCTTCTCTTAAACTCAGACAAAACAGAATTATTACTTATTGGGCCTAAATCCTGTACACAGCAGTTCTCACAACTCCACCTGCAACTAGAGGGATACAAAGTTAGCGTTAGCTCTACTATAAAAGATCTAGGTGTAATATTAGACAGCAATTTAACTTTCAAAAATCATATATCCCATGTCACAAAAACTGCTTTCTTTCATCTGAGAAATATTGCTAAATTGCGAAGTAAGCTATCTATATCAGATGCAGAAAAGCTAGTTCATGCTTTCATGACTTCTAGGCTAGACTACTGTAATGCTTTGTTTGCTGGCTGCCCAGCATCCTCTATTAACAAACTCCAGCTAGTGCAAAATGCAGCTGCCAGAGTTCTTACCAGATCTAGAAAATATGATCATATCACCCCAATTTTATCCTCCTTGCACTGGCTGCCTGTTAAGTTTCATATTGAATTTAAAATATTACTCCTTACCTATAAAGCTTTAAATAATCTAGCTCCTGTTTATCTAACCAACCTCCTGTCTCGCTACAACCCAACCCGCTCTTTACGATCTCAAAACTCAGGGCTTCTGGTAGTACCTAGAATATCAAAGTCGAGTAAAGGAGGTCGAGCCTTCTCATTTATGGCCCCTAAACTCTGGAATAGCCTTCCTGATAATGTCCGAGGCTCAGACACACTCTCGCTCTTCAAAACTAGATTAAAGACCTATCTTTTTAGCAAAGCATACACTCAGTGCAGTACATAGCGGTATGACGCATGATGTGCCCCACACATGATTTTGTTTTTTGTTTATATACACTATGAACAGCAGCTACGCTAATTATTCTCCTTATTCTGTATTTCCACCTGGGGGTACTCATCTCGAGGCCCTCAGACTATGCAGTGCCACTGACGCGATTCGAGACCAGCGACGAGATGATCCCAAGGTTTCTGGACCAGGCCGTATCCTGAGCAGCTGCTGTGGTGGTCATCGTGGAGTGAGAGCATGAGACTGACTCCTGTGATGCTCCAAGGACAGACGAGTCTTCGCTAAGGTCCAGCTTCCTGCGCCTAGACTGCAGCTCTGCACAAGACGTTTGGCCAGAGGAGAAATGGTCGTGCCCAACTGAGCCAGGTTTCTCTCGAGGTTTTTTAAATCTTCGCTTTCGCCAATTGGTGAAGTTTTTTCCTCGCCGCTGTCGCCACTGGCTTGCATGGTTCGGGATCTGTAGAGCTGCGCATCGATGGATTTGCTCTTCAGTGTTTGGACTCTCAGTAGTGATTATCAAATCACACTGAACTGAGCTAAACTGAACTGAACTTAATCTCTGAAAACTGAACTGACATTGTTTCAATTCACTATAATCTTCCATGTGAAGCTGCTTTGACACAATCCACATTGTATAAGCGCTATACAAATAAAGATGAATTGAATTAAATCTTTACTTTCACTTTCGTAAATAAGAAAACGGATTCGTGAATATGAAAATGCACTCCACTGAAGACATCCATTAGCCTACATATTTAATTTGGTTTGTTAAGCGCAAAGATTTGTTTCAAAACTATTTCTAAAATCAGTTCTAATTTCCAGGCGATGAATAAATGAACAATAATAATGAAGTGTGGTCAAAAAACTGAGTTATATCCAAACACACGTGCTATGCCCCATATGGTCCAAAACCTGACAGATGGACAAATCTAAGCTTGTTTTTAATAAAACAAATATAAATATGCATATAATAAACTATACTACTAAATATAATAACATTATACAAAAGCAAATTTTGGCGACGCAGTGGCGCAGTAGGTAGTGCTGTCGCCTCACAGCAAGAAGATCGCTGGTTTGAGCCCTGGCTGGGTCAGTTGACGTTTTTGTGTGAAGTTTGCATGTTCTCCCTGCGTTCGCGTGGGTTTCCTCCGGGTGCTCCGGTTTCCCCCACAGTCCAAAGACATGCGGTACAGGTGAATTGGGTATGCTAAATTGTCCGTAGTGTATGAGTGTGAATGAATGTGTGTGGATGTTTCCCAGCGATGGGTTACAGCTGGAAGGGCATCCACTGTGTAAAACATATGGGTTCATTCCGCTGTGGCGACCCCGGATTAATAAAGGGACTAAGCCGAAAAGAAAATGAATGAATGACAAACAAATTGTCATGAATAAACTGAAATAGCCCCCGAGGTGAAGAAGGCATGAAGGCAGTGGTTTTTATATTTATGTAGAAAGTAATCATTTTTGTAATATTTTAATCCTTTATTTTTTTCATCTGTAAAGATATTTGCGTATTGCTGTGCATCCTGTGTGTATTAAGCAATGTGTAAGTGAGGTGCACAACTAACGCGCTCAGCGCTGGACTTTAGACCTGCTTTCAGCTGGTCTATTGAGCAGTCTATTTTAGTTAATGCACATTAACACATCTTTTTTAGACCGGAACACCCATGAGTGGATTTGCTATTTAAACGACCTGGCGGAAAACAGGAAAAATAAGGTTGTGCTAATCTGACAATAGCATAACACCTTGGGGTAAACACGTCTTGCGCCATGTTGCGCCTGGTGTATGATAGGGCCCAATGACTATAATTCACAGCTGCTCATATTTAAATTGAAGGTATCAACCTATGAAAGTCAAATGTTCCTCATTCACTCATCAGACCAAACCCTGACGCATGCAATAGAACAATATAGTCTATAGAAATGAGTCATTTTTGTGACGGATATAAACTCTGTACGGTTAAATGAAAACTAAAACTAAGATCATCATAACAAAACATGCATTGTTCATGTTAGTAAATACAATAATTAATATTAACAAATGTAGTTTTTTAAAGTGTTGCCACAGTAAATTGCCAAAAAAGTTTGTCGTTGCTTTGATGTATTGAAATAGAAAAATAATAATAATAATTGTTGTGCCTTGGAATGAAATGAATGTATATTATTATACTACAGGTGTATATATACTTTATGAGTTGTGTCAGTCTATGCTGCTTATGCTCTTATTAATTTAAGTCCACAAACAAAATCCCCCTTAGGTGACAATAAAGTAACAACAACAACCTAAATTCTTCTTTCTAAGTTGAACTGTGCAACAATCCTATCAGTGCACATCAACAGAGGAGACCTACAGAAAGTCTGATGCTCATCTCTACTCTGATAACCACACACACTCACTCATTTCACAAGAACACACACATACCCTCACATCTACCACAAAATACCGCGTAAAACATCATTGTCTATCTTACCATGTCCATTCTCAAATGTGCATAATGTGCTCCACAAAAATATTTATTGAGTGAATAAATGCATTAAAAGCAGAACTTCTTTCTAATTTGATCTGTGCAGCACCTCCTGTGCACATTTACAGTGTTTATCCAATGCAGAGGAGACCTACAGAAAGTATCGACTCATCTCTACTCTGAGAACCATAGAAAAACTTTTTAAAAAAACACCCACACACCCACATCTAACCACAAATCACCATATACCATCATAAACCACAAAGACTTTGACTCTGAGACACTTCCTTTGCAAAATACACCACTTGTAATTTCCACATGCTCTCTATGCAATACACAATAATTATTAAATCTCACACCGCTCACACATCTTTATGTGTTTGGACTGTGGGGGAAACCGGAGCACCTGGAGGAAACACACACCAACACTCGGAGAACATGCAAACTCCACAAAGAAATGCTAACTAACCCAGCCGGGACACGAACCAGTGACTTTCTTGCTGTGAGGCTGTGAGGCCACCGTGCCACCCCCATTAATCACAACAACAAACATAACATTTCCATAATGGGTAACACCTTATAATAACTGCACACTATGAATCATTTATTAAGCATTAGCAAATAGTTAATTAATCATTATTAATTAACAGCCTTTAATTGTCATTCATAAAGAATTTACCAAGCATAAAGAGTCCTCACTTTAGGTCACAAAGCTGCATGAAGTTGTGTTAATAAAGCATTGGTGTCACTTTATTTTGATGGTCCCTTTAACGCATTTTGTTGAATTTAATCTACATGCCAACTAATTCTCAATAGATTATAAGTAGACTGTTAGGTTGGGGTTAGGATTAGTGTAAATTGAAATGTATTGCAAAGTTTCTTATAATCAGTTAAAGGTGCAGTATGTAAGTTTGACACCCAGTGGTTGAACTAGGTATTGCACTCATGGATAAAAATAGACGCAAGCGCGGGTTGCCAGATTGAGTACAGGAGCGAGTGATCTAAACTGTGTTCTAAATAACAGCAACGACATGCGATACACTCTCAGAAATAAAG
This sequence comes from Danio kyathit, assembly GCA_903798195.1. Taxonomy (NCBI): domain Eukaryota; kingdom Metazoa; phylum Chordata; class Actinopteri; order Cypriniformes; family Danionidae; genus Danio; species Danio kyathit. Next base: position 8,964,360 of record LR812539.1, read on the forward strand.
CTGTCACTGGGGTGGTACCTTTTCAAAAGGTACACATTTGTACTTGAAGGGTCCATATTGGTACCTCAGAAGTATATATTAGTACCTAAAAATTTTAAGCGGAACACTTTTGTACTTTTTAGGTACCGATATGTACCCTTGAGGTATTAATATGGACCTTTTAGGTAACCACAAGAGGAAGGCAAGCTGTTGGTGTAAGTTCACACAGACGTTTTAATCGCAGACATTGTTGTCATTGTGTTTCTCACTTATCTATTTGTTACACATACATGTACACTGCATATACATAGTTACATACATGTGTGCTAAATATGTGCATGTTATTAACTTTTGGGGATCTTTATTTCCTTTCGTAAGATGGTTTTCTAAAAGATAAAATGTCTTTCATGTTAATAAAAAACATCTAACACAATGACTAATTCACAGCTGCTCATATTTAAATTGAAGGTGTCAACCTATAAAATGAACATGTTTCTATTTTTACTCATTGACACCCTAGAAAGTCAAATGTTCCTCATTCACTCATCAGACCATACCCTGACGCATGCAATAGAAAAATATAGTCTATAGAAATTAGGTAATAAACTCTGTATGGTTAAATGAAACTTAAAACTGAGATAATCATAACAAAAATGACTAAAAGTAGTAAAAGGAGTGTGGGGCGGACCGCTTTAGTCTTTAGAAAATGTTAGTTGTGCCTTGGATATTTTAAAATAAAAGAAATGACTAAAAGCAGTTACAAATGGAGGTGGGTGGGTGTGAAACACTAATCAATGGTGTCTTGTCTATACAAATGTACACACACACACACACACACACACACAGACACACACACACACACACACACATATATATATATATATATATATATATATAGGACTATATATAACTATAAATATATAAAAAAAAGTTAATATATCTATATTTATATTTTTTTATATATATATAGATATATATATATATAATTATATATGCAGTTGAAGTCAGAATTATTAATTCCCCTGAATTATTAGCCCCTTTGTTTTTCCCCAATTTCTATTTAACGGAGAGAAGATTTATTCAACACATTTCTAAACATAATAGTTTTAATAACTCATCTCTAATAACTGATTTATTTTATCTTTGTCATGATGACAGTATATAATATTTGACTAGATATTTTTCAAGACACTTCTATACAGCTTAAAGTGACATTTAAAGGCTTAACTAGGTTAATTAAGTTAACTAGGCAGGTTATGGTAATTAGGCAACTTATTGTATAATGACGGTTTGTTTTGTAGGCCAAAAATTGCTTAAAGGGGCTAATAATAATGACCTTAAAATTGTGTTTAAAATATTAAAAACTGCTTTTATTCAAGCCGAAATAAAAACAAATAAGACATTCCCAAAAGAAAAAATATTATCAGACATACTGTGAAAATTTCCTTGCTCTGTTAAACATTATTTGGGAAATATTTAAAAATAAAAAAAAAATAGTTTTTATATATATAATGCACACTATGAATCATTTATTAAACATTAGCAAATAGTAAATTAATTATCTGTTAAATATTAACTCTACATTAGACGTAAGCAGTTTATTAATACAGCTACAAACACTGTAGTATTCCCATTTTTTTTACTCTCGCTTTAAATTCAAATGAGTTTGTGCTCCCAACTAGAGCTGAAGATACCCGAACGCGAAGGAACCTGACGGGACCCGACAAAATCTAATTTCAATATAATGCATGTTCATTTTCATAATAAATGTTAAATTACTGAATATCGGCTTGTTGTACGACAACAGGAAACAATCAGTGATTTGGGGTTTCCCCTAATAAACCCACCCCTTCACAAAACAGACATAAAAAAGCAAACGAAACAGTAATTTATCATTCTGTTCCTGACACATGATGGATCTGAGAGTGTCTGCTGTTCTTCTTCTGGTTTTTCTCACTGGAGGTAAAAAAAAATGAAACAAGCTCTAATAATGTGTATAATTCACACTACATTATAGCATTTAATAAATAATGTTTTTTTTTTGCTACATCATTTTGAATTTAAGGAAACTCACTCAAGTGCTACACGTGCACTTCTCTGACGGATTCTTGTGATGAAAAAGAGGAGACGTGTCCAGAGGGATTCTCCAAATGTGTAAGTGCAACAGGACGTGGATCGCTAGGTAAGTTCGTAATAATGTGGAAATCCACTGTAATAATTGACTGAAAGTTTTACATTATACATTTACATCTACTTTTATACCTAGACGCTCAAAAGATGAAAATTCATCTGCTTCAGGATCTGACTGCAGTCTCGGTTCATCTGTTAATTCTCTCTATAATGCACTTCTATGATCTTATTCTCATTTTAAAAGAAAGCATTACATGTTACAAAAATATTGGCAATATTCTGATATATTCAACAGACAGATTTTTACAGCCCTTGACAACTGAAATGAGGCAGAGAAAGTCTTACCTCTGATTTATATTATGAAATTGTGTGTGTTATTTACAGGATCCCTTAAGATAGCTGGCACAACTAAAGGGTGTGTACCCGAGTGTGAACCTGGGACTGAAAAACTAATAACGGGAGGCACATTGACCGTCAAGTGCTGTGATAGTGATCTCTGCAATGCTGCAGGTATTTACCTTTATCTTTAATGACTTCAAAACGAGGAAATAAAAAAAATATCAGAGACTGACACAAACACTGAAGTAATGATGAAGCTGAAAATCCATCATTAAAATCACTGGAATAAATTATTTAATTAAATGATAAACTACTTTTGAACAGTTATTTTATAGAGCAATATCATTTCACAATTTCACCATTTGTTCTGTATTTTGATTAAATAAATGCAGCCTTGGTGAGCAGGAGAAGCTGATTCTAAAACATTTAAAAATCTTACTAACCCCAAACTTTATACCGGTAGTGTATATATAGATGTCTTTCTTTTAATTTTTTTAAACTAAATGCACAAGTGCTTGTGGAACAAATTATACTGGATCTTTCATATTTCAAAATTGTTTCATTATCCTGTCTTATAATATTGTGTGCGCTTATTTACAGGTTCCACTGAGCTGGCTGACACACCTAAACAACTAGAAGCTGGAGGCACTGACCACACAAATGCTGCAGGTATTGCACTTTATTAGACCACAAAGAACACTGATTTAACACAGTATACAGTACAGTGCTCAGCATAATTGAGTACAGTGCATCCGGAAAGTATTCATAGCGCTTCACTTTTTCCACATTTGTTTGTTACAGCCTTATTCCAAAATGGATTAAATTAGTTTATTTCCTCAACATTCTACACACAATCCCCCATAATGACAATGTGAAAAAAAGAGTTTTTGAAATTGTTGCAAATTTATTAAAAATAAAAATGCTGAAAAATCACATGTACATCAGTATTCACAGCCTTTGCTCAATACTTTGTTGATGCACCTTTGGCAGCAATTACAGCCTCAAGTCTTTTTGAATATGATGCTACAAGCTTGGCACACCTGTCTTTGGGAAATTTGCCCATTCCTCTTTGCAGTACCTCTCAAGCTCTATCAGGTTGGATGGGAAGCGACGGAGTACAGCCATTTTCAGATCTCTCCAGAGATGTTCAATAGGATTTAGGTCTGGGCTCTGGCTGGGCCACTAAAGGACATTCACAGAGCCACTCCACTGATATTTTGGCGGTGTGCTTTGGGTCATTGTCTTGCTGGAAGATGAACCGTCGCCCCAGTCTGAGGTCAACAGCACTCTGAAGCAGGTTTTCATTCAGGATGTCTCTGTACATTGCTGCATTCATCTGTCCCTCTATTCTGACTAGTCTTCCAGTTCCTGCTGCTGATAAACATCCCCACAGCATGATGCTGCCACCACCATGCTTCACTGTAGGGATGGTATTAGCCTGGTGATGAGCGGTGCGCCTTGTTTTCTCCAAACATAACGCCTGGCATTCACTCCAAAGAGTTCAATTTTAGTCTCATCAGACCAGAGAATTTAGTTTTTTTATGGTCTGAGAGTCCTTCAGATGCCTTTTGGCAAATTCCAGGTGGGGAATGACTTCCGTCTGGCCACTCTACCATACAGGCCTGATTGGTGGATTGCTGCACAGATGGTTTCCTTCTGTAAGGTTCTCCTCTCTCCACAGAAGAATGCTGGAGCTCAGACAGAGTGACCATCAGGTTATTGATCACCTCCCTGACTAAGGCCATTCTCCCCTGATCGCTCAGCTTAGATGGCCGGCCAGTTCTAGGCTGAGTCCTGGGGGTTCCAAACATCTTCCACTTATGGATGATGGAGGCCACTGTGCTCATTGAAACTTTCAGAGCAGCAGAACATTTTCTGTAACCTTCCCCAGCCTTGTGCCTCGAGACAATCCTGTCTACAGGTCTACAGGCAATTCATTTGTCTTCATGCTTGGTTTGTGCTTTGACATGCACTGTCAACCCTAGGACCTTATATAGACAGGTATATGCCTTTTCAAATCATGTCCAATCAACTGAATTGACCACAGGTGAACTCCAATTAAACTGCTGAAACATCTCAAGAATGATCGGTGGAAACCGAATGTACCTGAGCTCAATTTAGAGCTTCACGATAAAAGGCTGTGAACACTGGATCTACATGTGATTTTTCAGCTTTTTTATTTTTAACAAAATTGCAACAATTAAAAAAACTCTTTTTTCACATTGTCATTATGGGGTATTGTGTGTAGAATGTTGAGGAAATAAATGAATTTAATACATTTTGGAATAAGGCTGTAACATAAAAAATGTGGAAAAAGTGAACAAATATAATATTGTATAGCTTCCTATTTAAATAAGAATTTAAAAAATAGATTTGTGAGGGGTTAGATATTTTGAGCACTGTATATAGAATAAAATATATATATAGCAAAAAAAAAAAAAAATGGTGGGTAGGGGTGGACCGCTTTAGTCTTTAGAAAATTTGAGTTGTGCCTTTGATATTCTGAAATAAAATAAAGTATATAATTATTCTGTTCATCAAGGCGGCATTTATTAAATATAAAGAAAGTTGTGAAATTGTTAAATATTTAATAAAGTTTTAAATAACTGCTTTCTTATTGTGTGTAGTTTCAAACGAATTTAATAGTCTAGTCATTATTGCTTTTATTACTGTTACTAATAATAATAATAATAACATTAATAATAATAATAATAATAAATAATATTAGAGTGATTTCTGAAGGGTCATGTGACTCTGAAGAGTAATGAAGCTGAAAATTCATCATTAAAATCACTGGAATTAATGATTCAATTAAATGATAAACTATATTTGAACAGTTATTTTACAAAGCAATAACATTTCACAATTTATTCTGTATTTTGATGAAATAAATGCAGCCTTGGTGAGCAGGAGAAGCTGATTTTAAAACATCTAAAAATCTTACTGACCCCAAACTTTTGACCGGTAGTGTATATATGTATGTCTTTCTATTAATTTTGTTTACTGAAGTGCACACATGCTTGTGGAAGAAATACTGGATCTTTCATATTTTAAAATTGTTTCACTAACCTGTCATATAATATTGTGTTTGCTTATTTACAGGATCCACTGAGCTGGCTGACAAAAGTGCTGCAGGTATTGTGCTTCATTAGACCACAAAGAACACTGATTTAATACTGAGTGAATTCAAAATGAGGAAATAAAAGAAATAATCACCGACTGAAACAAACACAGGCGACTGTCCATGAGAGCTGAGCTAAATATTACATTTTAATAATAGTAAAACAGGACAAAACAGAGCAGCATCTGTTCGACTGATCGACTTGACTAATTCATGTTTCTCATATGGTTGAGTTTATAATCGCTCTATTCTTTTGAACAATTAATAGTTTTTGTGTTTGCCTAATATTGTTTGCATTATTTGATTTGAATCCCCTGTCTGAAAGTTTTAGACGGTAATCTGACGTCTTGTTCTATGATTGGTTGCAGGGATATTGCTTTTAGAAAACGGTGATGAAACTGAGGAACAATGCACATGCAATTAATAATGAGTGTTATTATTATTGTTATTATTTAATCTAAACTACTCACTGTCTTTTTCAGGTGGGATGTATAAGGGAAGTGTCGTCCTGCTGTTGTCTCCTCTGCTCTTCTACTTTCTGTTTCACTGAGTCCAACTGCAGGAGAAAAAACAACACAGCAAACATAATTCATGATTAGAGTATCGAAAATATAATATGCATTTAATAAATAGATATGAGTCAAAATGTTGCATTCTTTTATGACTACCTTGATCAAGGTACATTAGTGTATCCAAATCCATCCATCTATATACAGTCAAGATCGGGCTTGACTGTATACAGTATATACACTGCATATACATTTTTACATACATGTACACTGCATATACATAGTTACATACATGTATATATGTGCTAAATATGTGCATGTTATTAACTTTAGGGGATCTTTATTTCCTTTCGTAAGATGATTTTCTAAAAAATAAAATGTCTTTTATGTTAATAAAAAACATCTAATACAATGACTAATTCACAGCTGCTCATATTTAAATTGAAGGTGTCAACCTATAAAATGAACATGTTTATATTTTTACTCATTGACACCCTAGAAAGTCAAATGTTCCTCATTCACTCATCAGACCATACCCTGGCTTTATCCCAAAGCCCTGCAGATATTTTACCTGCATCGCTGATTTCAAAATCAGTCACTTTTATTGGCCCTTGTTTTGTTTCAATTATAAATCTTTCACTTAGGGTTAGCCAGGTTCCAAAGTGTTTTAAACATGCTATTATTCAGCCACTCTTAAAAAAGAGTAATCTTGATCCTGCTTCATGTAATAACTACAGGCCTATATCTAAATTGCCTTTTATTTCAAAAGTTTTAGAAAGGATTGTCGCCATGCAGCTGAATACTGTTTTGGAGGCTCATAATATCTTTGATAAATTTCAGTCTGCTTTCCGTAAGCATCACTATACAGAAACTGCCCTTCTCAGGGTCTCAAATGATATTTTAATGGCTGCCGATGCAGGTGAATGTTCTGTGCTGGTTTTGCTGGATCTTAGTGCAGCTTTTGATACTGTTGATCACTGCACTTTAATTAAGAGGCTGCATTCTCAAGTGGGCATTACTGGGTCAGCTCTGGGTTGGTTAACCTCCTTGCTGACAGGAGTTTTCTGTGTCCATAGGAACTCACATGTCAGACTCTGTTCCTCTGTCCTGTGGTGTGCCTCAAGGTTCTGTCCTAGGCCCTCTTCTTTTTAATTTATACATGCTCCCTCTCTCACCAAGATTATTAGTAGTTTTAAAGGTATATGTTACCATTGCTATGCAGATGATGTACAATTATATTTTTCTTTTGGTCCTGGCAGGCTAGACAAATTATCTGTCTCGCAGGATTGTTTAGTCTCCATTAACAAATGGATGGCAGACAATTTTCTGCAACTGAACTCTGATAAAACAGAAATGTTGATTTTTACTCCAGATAGCATCACCCCAATGATCAGGCAAGTTTGCAGTGATATTAGAAATCTTGGTGTCATCTTTGATCGAGCTCTGTGTTTTAATAGCCATGTTAAGTCTGTTGTTCGTACATGCCTTTTACATCTGAGGAACATCGCAAAATCTGAGATATTGTGTCAAAGGAAGAGATGGAGATGCTTGTTCATGCCATCTCTTCACGATTGGATTATTGTAATGTTCTGTTCACTTGTCTGAACAAATCTACTATGGATCAATTGCAAGCTGTGCAGAATACAGCGGCAAGGCTTCAAACCAACACCAGTTGGAGGTCACGCATTACTCCTGTGCTTAAGGCACTTCACTGGCTTCCTATTAATTTTAGAGTAAATTTTAAGATTCTGGTCATTACATATAGAGCTCTGCATGGTCAAGCACCTCTATATAATCAAGATCTTTTACACAGTCATTCAGGTCCCTGAGGTCTTCTGGCAAAGACCTTTTAGCCATTCCCAGAACTCGTCTTAACACCAAAGGTGAGCGTGCCTTCTGTGTGGTGGCTCCACGGCTCTCGAACTCGCTTCCCATAGCACTGAGATCTCTGGGATCAGTTGATCTGTTTAAAAAGCATTTAAAGACGCATCTTTTTGGTCAGCTTTTAATTAACAGTATTAGTGTTTCTGTATTTGGATTTTTAATTTTGTTTTTAATATGTTTTAACATGTTTTCTTTTATTGTTATGAGTTCTTTTTACTTGTTTTCTCTTATTGTAAGCACTTTGTGACTCAATGTTTGGGAAAGGTGCTATATAAATAAACCTTTACTTACTGACGCATACAATGCAAAAATCCAGTCTATAGAAATGAGTCATTTTTGTGACTGAAATAATCTCTGTACGGTTAAATGAAAACTAAAACTGAGATCATCATAACAAAAGTGACATTTAAAGGCTTAACTGGTTAATTAGGTTAACTAGGCAGGTTTAGGGTAATTAGGCAAACTTATTGTATAATGATGGTTTGTTCTGTAGACTATCGAAAAAAATATAGCTTAAAGGGGCTAATAAATTTGATCTTGAAATGGTTTTAAAAAAATAAAAAACTGCTTTTATTCTAGCTAAAATAAAACAAGTAAGACTTTCTCCAAAAGAAAAACATTATCAGACATACTGTGAAAGTTTCCTTGCTCTCTTAAACATCATTTGGGAAATATTTAAAAAGAAAATAAAAATTCAAAGGGAGTTTAATAATTCTGACTTTAATATATATATATATATATATATATATATATATATATATATATATATATATATATATATATATAATATATATATATATATATCTATATATATTAGGATGTCCCGATCCGATATTAATATCGGAAATCGGTCCGATATCAGTCCAAATAAATTTATCGGACTGCGTTAATAAAATCTCCGATATAAGCAGTCTGTTCCGCTCTAAACTCCGTTACAGCTGTTTATCCAGCAGCGTCCAGAGCCAGCGTGCAAAGCCCACGTGATCACCAACACTGCTTGCTGGCAAGTCCCTTACAGATTTAGCATGCTCTTCACGCTAAGATATGGTGTATTACGATAGAAATCTATTGTGACGGTAGCACACGCTAATGCTATCAACATCGGCACATCTATACTGGTTTATTTACTTCACGTCAAGCGATCTTTACATTGTTTTGTATACGCTGCTAAGCAACGAAAGGCACCGAATGGCGGCGCGTACCGCACATCGTGCGAGCCTCATAGAAAACGTTTACAATTCGGTCATGGCATATCATGGTGCATCCAGTGTGATTGATACCCGATTCAACACCTGCGCTTCCCACACAAAAGACTACCTCAGCGGCCCCGGTTTCTGTGTGCGTGAAAAACGAACCACCGCCACAGACTCGCATGCTCTGCTGCTGCAGACCCACAGAGATGCGACCTGTTCACTAAACCTTTAACTAAATAGACTGATCCAGCTCATTATATACTGTGCTTTCGCTTTCTATAGCTGCGTTTTTGCATGACTTTATATGCGCGCGCGAGAGAGAGAGAGAGTACAGTTATTTGTCATGCCAATAAAGCACCTAAAATGTGAAATGTGAACTGAGAGAGAGAGAGAGAGAGAGAGAGAGAGAGAGAGAGAGAGAGAGAGAGAGCAGATTTGACCTGTCAGTGGTGCACATGGATAGTAGGAGTCAAATAGTGGATTTCTTTATTTTAATTTTATTTTTTTTTACTTGAACTCACTGAAAAGAAACAGTGTCATGTAAAAGGTGTTAAATGATAAACATTTTTGTTTTTAATTGTCTGTTAAATAAGAATAAGAAATCATTCTTTTGCTGAGGGCCATTACAGTTTAAAAGAAAGAATTGTATTCCCATATTTAACTCGTCTTTTAAAAGCCCAGAAAGATAAAATGCTCAGATAAACAGTGTCAGCTTTGCACATGAGTTTGTAGTTCTGTCTTTCTTTACATTGTCATACTTTTCCCATGTGGGAAGTAGGGTGTAATCTGTGCAATATATTATGCAAATATAATAAATTTTGATAAATAAAATTAATTTTAAAAGTCACATTATTTTATGTGATGTGGAGAAAAGTATATCTATGTTAAAGATAATATGTACAATATATATTATTATAAAATAAATAATGTTTTGTTTGGGAGCATTGATACAGCCATACTCATCTTATGATACAAACACAGATTAAATAGATCTGATCATGTGAATGTTTGCACTAACCATACTGCACATTTTTATTAACTTAATAACTTATAACAATAACTCCCTATTTCTGCTGCTCAGTGTGAAAAAGATTTTTCAGCTCGAAACTGGATTGAAAAATTCATCAAGAAGCTGCCTAGGCACGTCCACAACTGAAGACTTGATTCAGATCAGTTTAGAGAGGCCTTCATTAGAGCAATATGATCCCAGACCTGCTGTGGACCGCTAGCTAAACTCCATACAGATTAAATTATAATTATTAAACACTATTTAAGCTGTTGTTGCAGTAAAATAAAACCTACTTATCGTTTTCAAATGAATGACACTGCTTTGTTTACAGATCTCCTTTTGTACATTTATTAGGCAAAAACACTATTTATTTTATACATTTTCACTGTGCTCCTAAAATTCTTTAATGTGCTCCTACATTTTTCCACTTGGGAGCGCATGTCCTCCTGAAAAGGACATAGCATCAAGCCCTGGAAATGCTTATCTTCTTAAAAAAAATCTAATGTATAATCTAGCCGTTCATACATTACTCTCAACGAAATACGTATAAGTAAAGTATTCATGATTTGTGCTGATTATTATATCGGATTTGTATCGGTATCGGTTAGTACTGAAGGCTGCAATATCGGTATCGTATCGGAAGTTAAAATGTTGTATCGGGACATCCCTAATGTATATATATATATATATATATATATATATATATATATATATATATATATATATATATATATATATATATATATATATATATATATATATATATGGAAATACTTTATAATACTTGCACACTATGAATCATTTATCAAGCATTAGCAAATAGTTAATTAATCATCTGTTAAATATTAACTCTACATTATTAGACGTAAGCAGTTTATAAATACAGCTACAAACACTGTATTATTGCCTTTTAAGCACATTTATAAATGTGCTTAATGATTGTATAAGGATTTGTCATTCATTAGTTAAGGATTGCATTATTTATCTATTTATTAAAGAATGGTGCTGTTTTAAGATCATTCAAAACGAGTGAGCAAATGATTAATAAAGTATTTAAATCAACATTTTTATATTTTATTATTCAGGCATATAGTAATGGTTACAATGTATGCTAATAAATGCTTTATTAACTCAACTTCTTTCAGCTTTGTGACCTAATCTAAAGTGAGGACTATTTATGCTTTATAAATTCCTTATAAGTGACAATTAAAGGCTCCGTTATATTCTAGGAAAAAAGAAAATAAATGACTTTATTAATTTCTATTC
>LR812539.1:8980789-8983289 GCA_903798195.1 Danio kyathit
ATAAATTATTTAATTAAGTGATAAACTACTTTTGAACAGTTATTTTATAGAGCAATAACATTTCACAATTTCACCATTTGTTCTGTATTTTGATTAAATAAATGCAGCCTTGGTGAGCAGGAGAAGCTGATTTTAAAACATCTAAAAATCTTACTGACCCCAAACTTTTGACCGGTAGTGTAAATATGTATGTCTTTCTATTAATTTTGTTTACTGAAGTGCACACATGCTTGTGGAAGAAATACTGGATCTTTCATATTTTAGAATTGTTTCACTAACCTGTCATATAATATTGTGTGTGCTTATTTACAGGATCCACTGAGCTGGCTGACAAAAGTGCTGCAGGTATTGTGCTTCATTAGACCACAAAGAACACTGATTTAATACTGAGTGAATTCAAAATGAGGAAATAAAAGAAATAATCACCGACTGAAACAAACACAGGCGACTGTCCATGAGAGCTGAGCTAAATATTACATTTTAATAATAGTAAAACAGGACAAAACAGAGCGGCATCTGTTCGACTGATCGACTTGACTAATTCATGTTTCTCATATGGTTGAGTTTATAATCGCTCTATTCTTTTGAACAATTAATAGTTTTTGTGTTTGCCTAATATTGTTTGCATTATTTGATTTGAATCCCCTGTCTGAAAGTTTTAGACGGTAATCTGACGTCTTGTTCTATGATTGGTTGCAGGGATATTGCTTTTAGAAAACGGTGATGAAACTGAGGAACAATACACATGCAATTAATAATGAGTGTTATTATTATTGTTATTATTTAATCTAAACTACTCACTGTCTTTTTCAGGTGGGATGTATAAGGGAAGTGTCGTCCTGCTGTTGTCTCCTCTGCTCTTCTACTTTCTGTTTCACTGAGTCCAACTGCAGGAGAAAAAACAACACAGCAAACATAATTCATGATTAGAGTATCGAAAATATAATATGCATTTTAATAAATAGATATGAGTCAAAATGTTGCATTCTTTTATGACTACCTTGATCAAGGTACATTAGTGTATCCAAATCCATCCATCTATATACAGTCAAGATCGGGCTTGACTGTATACAGTATATACACTGCATATACATTTTTACATACATGTACACTGCATATACATAGATACATACATGTGTGCTAAATATGTGCATGTTATTAACTTTTGGGGATCTTTATTTCCTTTCGTAAGATGATTTTCTAAAAAATAAAATGTCTTTTATGTTAATAAAAAACATCTAACACAATGACTAATTCACAGCTGCTCATATTTAAATTGAAGGTGTCAACCTATAAAATGAACATGTTTCTATTTTTACTCATTGACACCCTAGAAAGTTCAAATGTTCCTCATTCACTCATCAGACCATACCCTGGCTTTACCCCAAAGCCCTGCAGATATTTTACCTGCATCGCTGATTTCAAAATCAGTCACTTTTATTGGCCCTTGTTTTGTTTCAATTATAAATCTTTCACTTAGGGTTAGCCAGGTTCCAAAGTGTTTTAAACATGCTATTATTCAGCCACTCTTAAAAAAGAGTAATCTTGATCCTGCTTCATGTAATAACTACAGGCCTATATCTAAATTGCCTTTTATTTCAAAAGTTTTAGAAAGGATTGTCGCCATGCAGCTGAATACTGTTTTGGAGGCTCATAATATCTTTGATAAATTTCAGTCTGCTTTCCGTAAGCATCACTCTACAGAAACTGCCCTTCTCAGGGTCTCAAATGATATTTTAATGGCTGCCGATGCAGGTGAATGTTCTGTGCTGGTTTTGCTGGATCTTAGTGCAGCTTTTGATACTGTTGATCACTGCACTTTAATTAAGAGGCTGCATTCTCAAGTGGGCATTACTGGGTCAGCTCTGGGTTGGTTAACCTCCTTGCTGACAGGAGTTTTTCTGTGTCCATAGGAACTCACATGTCAGACTCTGTTCCTCTGTCCTGTGGTGTGCCTCAAGGTTCTGTCCTAGGCCCTCTTCTTTTTAATTTATACATGCTCCCTCTCTCACCAAGATTATTAGTAGTTTTAAAGGTATATGTTACCATTGCTATGCAGATGATGTACAATTATATTTTTCTTTTGGTCCTGGCAGGCTAGACAAATTATCTCTCTCACAGGATTGTTTAGTCTCCATTAACAAATGGATGGCAGACAATTTTCTGCAACTGAACTCTGATAAAACAGAAATGTTGATTTTTACTCCAGATAGCATCACCCCAATGATCAGGCAAGTTTGCAGTGATATTAGAAATCTTGGTGTCATCTTTGATCGAGCTCTGTGTTTTAATAGCCATGTTAAGTCTGTTGTTCGTACATGCCTTTTACATCTGAGGAACATCGCAAAAATCTGAGGTATTGTACCAAAGGAAGAGATGGAGATGCTTGTTCATGCCATCTCTTCACGATTGGATTATTGTAATGTTTTGTTCACTTGTCTGAACAAATCTACTATGGATCAATTGCAAGCTGTGCAGAATACAGCGGCGAGGCTTTTAA